>JAHDVE020009759.1:0-20755 GCA_022606495.2 Halesus radiatus | reverse complement strand
AGAAAAAAGTGTATTGGGCAGCCCATCTACTTAAATCAAAACCACCTAAATTTCAAGGCTGAGACACTGAATCAAATCAACGTATTTACTTTTATGAAAACATAAAAAAAACTCTGAATTTTAATTTAATAAAACGTTTAAATACATTTTAGTTTAAAAAAAACATTATGAAAATAAAAACACGATTTTTGGTTGGAGGATCTCATAGGAGTTGGGGCTATTTTGATTGAGTGCTTCGGTCTTAAGTGGTTTGGGTTTAAAGTATTCCGCGTAAATAAAACTCGATTGGTGGAGGTCCATGCAAATATAAAGTTCGCAACGTATGAAAAAGTCGATCAAATTCGAATGATTTGAAATAATAATTGGTTACACGAATGCGGTTCACGCCATAATCGACCTTATTGCAGAGCGAGATGTGGGAGAATGGGAGACAAAATCGAACGATTAGAAAAATAACTCCGCCGATGAAAATAGTGTATTTTTAGATTTAACTATGAAAACGCGCATTAAAATATATTGTACTATATTATCGCTATATTATACAGGTATTAGTAGCATACAGTCCACAAATAAAGCTGAAAAGCTGTGCCTACCCTAAGAAAAATGAACTATATGAAGAAATTATAGACAAATTAAAAAAGGCGATAAATTTCCAACGAAAATGTATCTATTCCTTGATTTTTTTAAAGAACTTGCACGCTCATTTATTCAGTTGGTCATAACAATCAGCGGAAGAGGATAATAATAGAGACATTTTAAAATTTTCAATGCAAAATTCATACTCTAACTTGAAAATCTACAGACAGCCTACTTTTGGTCAGAGCAATGTACGCCATTGCTGTCACCCCACTTCGTTTGATCCTTGAATGGGACACCCTGTATATATAAATGGTACAAGCGTGAAACTGATGAATCTATCACATTTGGAGACGATTTTGTGGTATCACTTTTTTATTGCTGTGTCTTTGAGTAAATCGAGCCCGAAGAAAAAACTGGATTGAAACGTGGCTATTATTATTACTAAAATATAGATTTAAAAAAATTAGATTGGAACTCCATTGTTCATCATTTATTTCCCCCGGGATGGGAGTTCTGCCAAAGGACGTAAATTGGAAACCCACGCCTCTCTGTACTTGATTTTATGTCAATTCGGATAGTATTATTTTAGGCGATATAATAGAAAAAATTAAGTTGACATTGTTCTCAATTTGAAAATGAAAAATAATAAACAGAGGCTAACAATAAATTTCTTATTGTCTGATAATATGTTACGTAAACCTGATATTTACATAAATATAGTTTTCATTAGCCATTCAAACTAATAATTTGTTAAAAAAAAAACTATAAACTGCTGATGCGTAAGTGAGCAGATTGCGCAATATGAACTTTTCATCTTTCATTTAGGTTATTTTAATATTATTTTCTTCAATGATTAAATATTACAATGAGGTTTTTAAATCTCAATAAAAATAATTAATATTTAAAAATTGAATTCTTTAGACTTTTATAAAAAGTCAATAGATGTCTCATATAAATAAAAAAGTCGGATGTTAATCCGAGACACTGTTTAAGTTTACAACTGAGTTCGTGTAGAACTTTGTAAACATCATAAAAATAGCTGCCAATAATATGAGATTAAAAATGGAAAATAATATTCACGAATCTTGAATTTGAGATATGATATCGATGAAGATGACACAAATTGAACTGGCCACATTAACTAAGTCGGTTGAGCGTTGCCCCGGATAGGCAGAGGACCTGGGTTCGAGTCCCAGATGCGACTGAAATCTTTTTAGTTTCTGTCCTTTTGTCCGGTTTCATCTTTCATTTAGGTTATGTTAATATTATTTTCTTCAATGATTAAATATTACAATGAGGTTTTTAAATCTCAGTAAAAATAATTAACAATTAAAAATGCATTATTTAAGATTTTTTTTTGTATTCAAAACTTTTCCTTGCCGGTGCTGTCAACTGATTCGTCATGTCTCTAATTATTTCAACGTCTCTGTAAATATACTAAACACAGAAGGTATTCCTCAGCAATACATTCATGTATTGGATAGAATAATTAAAATATATATAAAATAGTGTGGCCGATGTTTTTCCTCGTTTTCGGAACTTAAACACAACATTTTATTTATTAACATATGCACTATTGATAAAAGGATTTACATTAGTTATAAATTTAAACTATTAATTTTTATCGAACTTAAAAAATTAAAAATTCTTGATAGAACATAATCATGTTCTATCAAGTAAAAGGGGATTGTTTGATATCTATCTCACTGGGAAAATTCCTATGTAGAGATAGAAGTAAGAGGTACATACATAATTATCCAATGAAATAAAATAAATACAAGAACAAAGTATGGGAGTTAAATTGATATTATGTATAGGTTAGGTTGTATACATGTTTGGGAAGTTTTGTAATTCAGGTAGAAGTAAATATAAACATAAAAAGTGGATTGCGCAATGACTAGAGACAAAGATAGATTCAAAATTGAAGAGGGACGTCTAAGAACGTGTTTTACAGTATTGTGAAATAAAATAATAGACGTTTCGGATTAGCCAACTTAATTCTTCAATGATTTATTTATTCTTCAATGATATAATAAGAATTCGGTCAAGTCCTATGGTTCAAAAGGTTGAGTTATTATAATTTGAAACTTTCTTTTGGATAAATCGATATATCAATTTTATTCATTCGATAGGTATGTATGTTAATTTAATAAGATATATTCTAGAAAAAACTAATACAAGTTCTTTAATTCTAGTGTTCATGGTTAGAAGAGGATTCAAATTCTTTACAAAATGAATTTTTAAAATTTTTAATAATATCCCACCTGATTTACCACGAAAAATCAAATTTAAAAATAGCCGCCCTGAAAAGTGATGTGTATTGAACACGGGTACAGCGTCATTTGATCAAGTAGAGATGGCGCCACTTCCGTCTGCAGCTCCCATACGAATTTGGCCAAGTTGCAAATATATAACGAAATTTTCTCCATCTCATCACTCGAGTCGAGTCGGTCTAACGACTAGGACGTGTTGTATTGCCTTGCTCCTGGGGGTCGCAGAAGGTGCTGTGACATTCCGTTGCCAAGGTTTTCCGCCTGGCTTGCCGGGCCTGCAACGCGGGTACAGCGTCATTTAATCAAGTAGAGAAGTAGAGATTTAAGCAAGTAAATTTTATTTAATTAATTTGTGTTGTTTCACAATTAATTAATTAAAAAATAATATATAGTATATTTGCGCACGTTCCTGAGTGGAAGATACTCTCAGTATCGCCCTGGTGAAAGACCACCATTCAGAATTGAAACGTTGCTTGAAATTGCTTTTAGCCGTGTTTGGTGACCAGATCTGAATAGCCAGGTATTTCCCCACCTCTCTCTTCCCCTTCTCCTTCTCCTTCCCCTCCCCAATACCTCCAGCCTCACAACATTCCCCTAATTGGGAATGCCATAGTCTCACTGGCTCCAGACGGTTGGGAGCAGTTGGGACTCTTGTGCGGTATTCATGTAAAAAAAAAAAAGAGATGGCGCCACTTCCGTTTGCAGCTCCCATACAGATTTGGCCAAGTTGCAAATATATACCGAAATTTTCTCCGTCTCATCACTCCAGTCAAGTCGAGTCCGTCTAATGACTAGGACGTGTTGTATTGCCTTGCTCCTCTAGAATCGCAGAAGGTGCTGTGACATTCCGTTGCCAAGGTTTTCCGCCTGGCTTGCCGGGCCTGCAACGCGGGTACAGCGTCATTTAATCAAGTAGAGATGGCGCCACTTTCGTTTGCAGCTCCCATACAAATTTGGACAAGTTTCAAATATATACCCAAATTTTCTCCGTCTCATCACTCGAGTCGAGTCGAGTCGGTCTAATGACTAGGACGTGTTGTATTGCCTTGCTCCTGGAGAGTCGCAGAAGGTGCTGTGACATTCCGTTGCCAAGATTTTCCGCCTTGTTTGCCGGGCCTGCAACACGGGTACAGCGTCATTTGATCAAGTAGAGATGGCGCCACTTCCGTCTGCAGCTCCCATACGAATTTGGCCAAGTTGCAAATATATAACGAAATTTTCTCCATCTCATCACTCGAGTCCAGTCGGTCTAACGACTAGGACGTGTTGTATTGTCTTGCTCCTGGAGTTCGCAGAAGGTGCTGTGACATTCCGTTGCCAAGGTTTTCCGCCTGGCTTGCCGGGCCTGCAACGCGGGTACAGCGTCATTTAATCAAGTAGAGATGGCGCCACTTTCGTTTGCAGCTCCCATACAAATTTGGACAAGTTTCAAATATATACCGAAATTTTCTCCGTCTCATCACTCGAGTCGAGTCGAGTCGGTCTAATGACTAGGACGTGTTGTATTGCCTTGCTCCCGGAGAGTCGCAGAAGGTGCTGTGACATTCCGTTGCCAAGCTTTTCCGCCTGGTTTGCCGGGCCCGCAACACGGGTACAGCGTCATTTGATCAAGTAGAGATGGCGCCACTTCCGTGTGCAGCTCCCATACGAATTTGGCCAAGTTGCAAATATATAACGAATTTTTCTCCATCTCATCACTCGAGTCGAGTCGGTCTAACGACTAGGACGTCTTGTATTGCCTTGCTCCTGGGGGTCGCAGAAGGTGATGTGACATTCCGTTGCCAAGATTTTCCGCCTTGTTTGCCGGGCCTGCAACACGGGTACAGCGTCATTTGATCAAGTAGAGATGGCGCCACTTCCGTCTGCAGCTCCCATACGAATTTGGCCAAGTTGCAAATATATAACGAAATTTTCTCCATCTCATCACTCGAGTCCAGTCGGTCTAACGACTAGGACGTGTTGTATTGTCTTGCTCCTGGAGTTCGCAGAAGGTGCTGTGACATTCCGTTGCCAAGGTTTTCCGCCTGGCTTGCCGGGCCTGCAACGCGGGTACAGCGTCATTTAATCAAGTAGAGATGGCGCCACTTTCGTTTGCAGCTCCAATACAAATTTGGACAAGTTTCAATTATATACCCAAATTTTCTCCGTCTCATCACTCGAGTCGAGTCGAGTCGGTGTAATGACTAGGACGTGTTGTATTGCCTTGCTCCTGGAGAGTCGCAGAAGGTGCTGTGACATTCCGTTGCCAAGGTTTTCCGCCTGGCTTGCCGGGCCTGCAACGCGGGTACAGCGTCATTTAATCAAGTAGAGATGGCGCCACTTTCGTTTGCAGCTCCCATACAAATTTGGACAAGTTTCAAATATATACCCAAATTTTCTCCGTCTCATCACTCGAGTCGAGTCGGTCTAATGACTAGGACGTGTTGTATTGCCTTCCTCCTGGAGGTCACAGAAGGTGCTGTGACATTCCGTTGCCAAGGTTTTCCGCCTGGCTTGCCGGGCCTGCAACACGGGTACAGCGTCATTTGATCAAGTAGAGATGGCGCCACTTCCGTGTGCAGCTCCCATACGAATTTGGCCAAGTTGCAAATATATAACGAAATTTTCTCAGTCTCATCACTCGAGTCGAGTCGAGTCGGTCTAATGACTAGGGCGTGTTGTATTGCCTTGCTCCTGGAGAGTCGCAGAAGGTGCTGTGACATTCCGTTGCCAAGCTTTTCCGCCTGGTTTCCCGGGCCTGCAAGACGGGTACAGCGTCATTTGATCAAGTAGAGATGGCGCCACTTTCACTTGCAGCTCCCATACAAATTTGGACAAGTTTCAAATATATACCCAAATTTTCTCCGTCTCATCACTCGAGTCGAGTCGGTCTAATGACTAGGACGTGTTGTATTACCTTGCTCCTGGAGAGTCGCAGAAGGTGCTGTGACATTCCGTTGCCAAGGTTTTCCGCCTGGCTTGCCGGGCCTGCATCACGGGTACAGCGTCATTTGATAAAGTAGAGATGGCGCCACTTTCGTTTGCAGCTCCCATACAAATTTGGACAAGTTTCAAATATATACCCAAATTTTCTCCGTCTCATCACTCGAGTCGAGTCGAGTCGGTGTAATGACTAGGACGTGTTGTATTGCCTTGCTCCTGGAGAGTCGCAGAAGGTGCTGTGACATTCCGTTGCCAAGGTTTTCCGCCTGGCTTGCCGGGCCTGCAACGCGGGTACAGCGTCATTTAATCAAGTAGAGATGGCGCCACTTTCGTTTGCAGCTCCCATACAAATTTGGACAAGTTTCAAATATATACCGAAATTTTCTCCGTCTCATCACTCGAGTCGAGTCGAGTCGGTGTAATGACTAGGACGTGTTGTATTGCCTTGCTCCTGGAGAGTCGCAGAAGGTGCTGTGACATTCCGTTGCCAAGGTTTTCCGCCTGGCTTGCCGGGCCTGCAACGCGGGTACAGCGTCATTTAATCAAGTAGAGATGGCGCCACTTTCGTTTGCAGCTCCCATACAAATTTGGACAAGTTTCAAATATATACCCAAATTTTCTCCGTCTCATCACTCGAGTCGAGTCGGTCTAATGACTAGGACGTGTTGTATTGCCTTCCTCCTGGAGGTCACAGAAGGTGCTGTGACATTCCGTTGCCAAGGTTTTCCGCCTGGCTTGCCGGGCCTGCAACACGGGTACAGCGTCATTTGATCAAGTAGAGATGGCGCCACTTCCGTGTGCAGCTCCCATACGAATTTGGCCAAGTTGCAAATATATAACGAAATTTTCTCAGTCTCATCACTCGAGTCGAGTCGAGTCGGTCTAATGACTAGGGCGTGTTGTATTGCCTTGCTCCTGGAGAGTCGCAGAAGGTGCTGTGACATTCCGTTGCCAAGCTTTTCCGCCTGGTTTCCCGGGCCTGCAAGACGGGTACAGCGTCATTTGATCAAGTAGAGATGGCGCCACTTTCACTTGCAGCTCCCATACAAATTTGGACAAGTTTCAAATATATACCCAAATTTTCTCCGTCTCATCACTCGAGTCGAGTCGAGTCGGTCTAATGACTAGGACGTGTTGTATTGCCTTGCTCCTGGAGAGTCGCAGAAGGTGCTGTGACATTCCGTTGCCAAGATTTTCCGCCTTGTTTGCCGGGCCTGCAACACGGGTACAGCGTCATTTGATAAAGTAGAGATGGCGCCACTTTCGTTTGCAGCTCCCATACAAATTTGGACAAGTTTCAAATATATACCCAAATTTTCTCCGTCTCATCACTCGAGTCGAGTCGAGTCGGTGTAATGACTAGGACGTGTTGTATTGCCTTGCTCCTGGAGAGTCGCAGAAGGTGCTGTGACATTCCGTTGCCAAGGTTTTCCGCCTGGCTTGCCGGGCCTGCAACGCGGGTACAGCGTCATTTAATCAAGTAGAGATGGCGCCACTTTCGTTTGCAGCTCCCATACAAATTTGGACAAGTTTCAAATATATACCGAAATTTTCTCCGTCTCATCACTCGAGTCGAGTCGAGTCGGTGTAATGACTAGGACGTGTTCTATTGCCTTGCTCCTGGAGAGTCGCAGAAGGTGCTGTGACATTCCGTTGCCAAGGTTTTCCGCCTGGCTTGCCGGGCCTGCATCACGGGTACAGCGTCATTTGATAAAGTAGAGATGGCGCCACTTTCGTTTGCAGCTCCCATACAAATTTGGACAAGTTTCAAATATATACCCAAATTTTCTCCGTCTCATCACTCGAGTCGAGTCGAGTCGGTCTAATGACTAGGACGTGTTGTATTGCCTTGCTCCTGGAGAGTCGCACAAGGTGCCGTGACATTCCATTGGAAGGTTTTCCGCCTGGCTTGCTGGGCCTGCAACACTGTAGTGTTGGGTAATTAGCCACAATTTCAATACCATAACCAACTGCTTATTAGGAGCTAAATAACTGGTTATATAACGGTTATTTGGTTATTTTGCTTATTTCGGTTGTTCGGCTATTGGGGATTAGTATATTGGCGATTGGGGACCCGAGATAACCACCGATCGGGGGCGGTAACAACCAGGATTAACAATTTGCGGGCGTACAAAATAATATACAATCGCCTGATTTGTACTTTCATGTTTCAATTTTATATATTTCTGCATAGAATCTTTATCATACATCTTGTAGAAATAGATAAGTGTTCTCTTAATGCGTTTAAGTAGTAGCAGACCATTTTTTAAACGGTTTAACTTTACAAAAATATCAAATACATCTATTATACAATGGAAACCTTTGAATTTTTTTTATTAGAGATTTGGGTAAATAAGATAAAAATTCAGATTCTACGTCATGACGTCTCAAACAATAAGAATTAGGAATATTATTAATTATTTTTATCACTCCTTTCAATGCTAACTATTTATTTCATTTTCGCATTTAAAAATACCACAATTCCTTGAAAATAATAATAACGGACAAGTAAATTAGCTTTTAATGGGATACCCCAAGATTTATATTTGTGTTTGTTATTTCCCAAGTGCAACTAGTAAATAAGTCATTAATTTTATCAAAACATTGTAAATTCCTTCGTAGGATCAAAATACAATGGTTGATTCGTATAAAAAATGTACCGTATATTCTGATTACTCCCTCAAATACTTGCGCGCGTTTACATTGCCGCTTCATACTGGCCACTGGGCTAATGGCTAGGGCTAGGTGGATAGTTATCAGTTGGTTATTTCAGTTATTTAGCTATCGTTTTGTCAGTGTGTATAACTGGGTATTGCGTAGTTGTCACCTCACAAAAGGGATATCGCAATACGAACTATATAGCTCTGTCTCGTTTCGCCTTACTAAAGAAAATGACAGATATACATGCAGCATGGAGCTCATATAGCGCTGTTCCCTTTTGCCGAATAACCATAACCAAAATAACCAAATAACTGAAATAACCAAATAACCGAATAACCGAGCCGTAGCTAGCTAGGTGTAGTTGCGGTTAGTACAGTGGGTATTGGGAACAATGAGAACCCGAGGCGAGTACCGAGCAGAGAAGCTGAAGGGAGCAAAGTGTAAGAATAACTCTTTGTGTACAAAATAAATAAATAATGTTTGCACGATTTTTTTTTGCTATAATTTTATATCTTGCTACATAGCAGCAATCCTTTTGTCAAATATCCATAACCCAAATAACCAAAATAACCAAATAACCAAAATAACCAAATAACCAAGCGGCCGCTAGCGAAACTGCGGGTATTTCGCAAATAACCGGTATTTAGTTGGTTATTGGTTATAACTGACAACACTAATGCGTAATATGATTATTATTACAATTGGTGAAATCCACATCTCCCACTGGCTTCTTACGAACATTTAAAATAAATATTTGAAAGGAATTAAGGAATAAATACATATTTTGATAACTCCGATTTTCAACTCATACTTTTCTTTGAAGCGATTTCCGTGTCTTTTATAGTTTAGCAGAGTTTCAAACTCCACGAAATATAATAAATAATAATATTAATCAAAAATGTTTAATTTATCGTGTGTTTATCGAAAACTAAAACAAATATGACATCAAACCAAAAAAAGTCTTGGATTTAGCGTAGACTTGTTCATCGTAATTTTATGTACATCGTAAATTTGATGTAACGCCGTCAAATCCGAATATATTAAAACGAAATTTATTGGACAATTGAAATAACAAATTTTCTGTTCATAAATCAAAAACGTGTTAAGATTCTCTTCATAATTTTCGACGCCATGACGGATATGTGACGTCACAAATGTCATAATATTATTGAAATAAAGCTTAGCACGCAGGGGTTTGTTGTTCAACTTTGTTTTCGGATTTGCTGATTAGCGAAAGGCGTACCTGCGACCCGTCAGTAGGCCCACATCCACAATATAACATGCGATATTAGATTAAGGATCATATCCGCCTGGCTAATGGATTTGTATCAGGACTGCAATACCTCGGCTCAGCTAGATAATAAGTAATACGTAACCAAAGCCTTGGGTATATCCGCAAATCCTTGTAACTCCTTTGTTTGATATCCACGACATATCGCGCAACGTCGACATAAATTTACCTTCCAAAATGGCGGACTCTTGGTTAATGCTAAGGTACCTTGGATCTTTTTTACTCTGCATAGGTTATTATTTATTCTGAGAGACATGACCGAATCTTACGAGTAGGTACACACATATTTTAAAATTTGTTCCTATTTAAACAATGAAAAATTAAGTTGGATGCAGCGACCTGTATTAAGTTTGAACCAGTTCATGTTTTTCAGAGAAATTTTCCGAAATGCCCAAAGCTCCACCACCATCGCCTTATCAGTGAGAACAGGCTTATCTATGCAATGAGTGCCCGATAGAATAGAAGCCCAATCTTGAATCGACTCTTAATTTCTTTCTATTCTACTTAAAATAGACCATAGAATAGAAGCGTGTGAACAGCTACGCGAACGCCGCCTTCGGCGCACATGGATATGTCCAATAAAAAAACGCTTTTTTCTTTCGAAGATTTGCTGCATCATTTTGAGCTCCGAAAGGTGCAAATACAATATTAAAAAAATGATGTATTTTTATTAATTCAACTTTTTGTTACATGGTTTTATATTAGAGATTTTATACCACTCTTCCATTAGAAGCATTTGCTTGTGGATGGAAGATGAGTGTACATAAATTTTTAATGGTTAAGTAGTATAATAAATGGTACATGTATAATATGTGTAGTAGTAGGTACATTAAAAAGTTAGATTTTGACTCGCGTTCTTCCACATATCGCTCTGCAATGGGGTCCATTACCGCGTGAACCGCAAGTGACCGGAGTTTGTTTTTCTAAGCATTCGAATTTTGCCGATTTAATCGACTTTTTCACACGTTTCGTACTTCAGTAAGCTAGACATTTGCTTGAACTCTTGATTTGGCTTAATTCGAGATTCGATCATAAAAAAATACTGCTCAAACATTGTAAAATAACACTTTTAATATAATTCTACTTTATTGTTTATGTAGGTTTTCACTTAAAGTTGAAAGTTATCGCTCTTGAAAAACATTCAGGGACTACTTTGAATTTACATGTTTGCCATGTCGTTCGTATCTAACAGTTGACATTTTTATTGCGTCGCCGAGCGGATTGAATGTGAACTACATTTTAACTTTATTTTTTAAAGATATTTACTATACATAATTACCAACCCTGTTTACATGGTAATAATAGTGTTTACTCGTACGTAAATACAATTTTTTTTATATAAATTGAAAATACACTTTGTATATACCACTTTACTTAAAATATATAAATATTTCTACATGTTTCGATAGCAATGCTATCATCTTCAGGAATAAAAAGATGATAGCATTGCTATCGAAACATGTAGAAATATTTATATATTTTAAGTAAAGTGGTATATACAAAGTGTATTTTCAATTTATATAATTAATAATGATGCCACAAAGTTACCAAGCATTTGAAGAAATTACAATTTTTTTTATTTATTTGTATAGTCCTTTTAGTTTTTTAAATTTTTTTTAATTAATACCTCCCTAATTTTAAGAAATTCTCGTAATTAGAGAGGGAGTACTAATATGTATTGTTACACATTTAATAATTTCAATAGTACTACTATGAACTTGATATTCTGGTGTATTGATACACTATTTAAAAAAAATAAAAAAATTAAAGGAAATTTTTAGAAATAAAATACATCTATATAATGTATGTATATAAACGGCCTCCATGGTCGAGGGGTAAGGCTCTCGACTACGAATCCGAAGGTCGCGGGTTCAAATCCCGGCGTGCGCAAGTAATTTTTATTTAATTAATTTGTGTTGCTTCACAATTAATTCATTTAAAAATAATATATGGTATATTTGCGCACGTTCCAGAGTGGAAGATACTCTCAGTATCGCCCTGGTGAAAGACCACCATTCAGAATTGAAACGTTGCTTGAAATGGCTTTTAGCCGTGTTTGGTGACCAGATCTGAATAGCCAGGTATTTGCCCTTTTCCCCACCTTCCTCTCCCCCTTCTCCTTCCCCTCCCCAATACCTTCAGCCTCACAACATTCCCCAATTGGGAATGCCATAGTCTCACTGGCTCCAGACGGTTGAGAGCAGTTTGGGACTCTTGTGCGGTATTCATATAAAAAAAAAAAAAAAAAAACATACATTTTTCCAAGTGTGCGTATAATATACAGCTAAAATTAGTTTCTTGTAAAATGTATTTGAAGTTTTTTCTTAAAAATTCATAATTTTTTTAAACTTCTTTACATACTCGTATTTGGGAAGTTCGTTAAAACATTTTATGTGTAATGGTGTTGTTGTATTAAGTTTAGGGATTATTATTTGTCCTGTGGTTCTCGGCCTGGTGCTCAATAACTCTAATTTTAGGTTTTCTTTATGGATTTGAAGTAATGACTTTTTTTTGTTATAAATAATAATTTCTCATGTCAACCTTATTCTGTTGTAGTTATATTTTAATCAATAGAGTCGCTACCGCTTTTTTCTCCAAATTTGAATTTAAGGTGTTGAAATTATAGAGTTATTTTTGTATGCGACAGTATACCCGATAGAAATAGAAGACCAGTGTTGAATCGACTTCAACTATATTATAGGTCGCCAATAGAAGCGTGTGAACGGCAGTCGATAACATAAAAAATGAAGACATTTTTTAAAAAAACTTTATTATTAACTACAATCATCTATAAATTTATTGTTGCGTAGTTTAATTTGTATAACGACAATTTATTTTTAACTTTATTATTAAAATTAATTTAATTAAAATAACATTAAATATTTGGGTACAATGGGAAAAACGCTACTTTTATTTATTATTCTTTAAACAATAACTATTCAAAGAAGATTAGATTAACATTCCAGCGGGCGCGCTGTCGTAAAATTTACGACAAATGCTTCTTATCGCTTCCCCCACTCTCACCATTAGTCACAAGCGTCGAGCTACGAGCTATTCGAGGGTCAGTGTCTCTCTAAACTAAAGACGTACCGGATGTGCTTAGAAGTTTACATTATTCATTGATATTTGGAAATTTCCGTTGAGCATAAAGTATATTAAATAAAGTACTTTTTCTATTTATTTCTCATTTATATCGTTTTTTTTTATACAGGACGGATCGTGTGAAAGTTCCCGCGCTCCTCTCACCACGAGCTCTCGAGATGTTCTGACTAAACCGGAGCGCTATTGTGAAATGTTAAACAAATACCCCCGCTCAGCATTTACGAAGCCCTACCAGACGTTAAGCCCGGTCCTCATTTCCCCTCGCCTAGTAGGGCCCTGGGTGTCTTCGATTGGTCGGCGCTCGGGCCTAATAATCTTACAGCAATTCCCTAACATGTATATAAAGAAAACACAATTTACATTGCGAAAACTTAATGACGTAAAAATTACGACAAGCGCTCGCTCAAGAGAAATTATTCAGCGCGCCCGCTGGAAAGTTAATATGCGGATCCCAAACTCATAATAGCATATACTGTAAAGTGGATTAAACTATGGCATAGAATATTAAGTATTTATAGGTTTTTATCGACAAAAAATTCTGATTCTTAAAGGCATATTGTATTAATTTTAATGTTTTATTACAACTTAGGTACATATTACGTCCCTTAATTATTTTTTTATTGATACGTACTCCTAGATATTTGGTTTTATTTATTGTTTTGAAATGAATTGAAATATAATATAAATAGAGCAAGTATGAACACGCTACAATTTATTCATAGACAGGTTCGTTCTATGGGATAGACCATAGAATAGATAAGGTGGGAACCCAGCATCACGAAAATAATTATTGTTATATGAGTGACCGGATAATTCAAAACACGCATTAATCGGCACACTTCTTAAAAGTGACGTAAGATCATTGAAAGTACGAAAAAAATTAGCCCGAAAACCTAATCTAACCTTACGTAATCAATAATTTATTAAAAAAAAAATAGTAAAATAATTATTTAAAAAAAAGTTAATTAGGTTAGGTTTGATTAGGTTTTCGGGTTAGTTTTCTATTTCGTATGAGCCGATTCATACGTGTGTTGAGTTGTCATGGAACCGTTACATGAGTTGTTCAAGGCACAGGCGACTCGTGACATGACCTTTACTTTTGGAGTTTGATGAGAAAATTTGGGTAGTCATGTCTAAATAATAATAACAATAATAATGTTTTTATTTCAGCAGAACAAAGCAGTGAGTGCAATACTCTGCCATATAAAATAATAAATTTAAAAAAAATTGCGTGATGTGGAAATATAATATAAAAAATAAATAAATAACATATTTAGCACTTATGCTACGGTGGCTTGAAGGAAATTCTCCTTCTAAAGAACCTACAATAAAGTTTTCAATAAGAGATTTATGATCGATAATTATCAACGCTGGTCACTTTTTACAAATACTCCAAACCATTAAAATCGTCGATTTTAAAAGGTTCAAGATGAATTGCACGGCAGAATTTTTTTTTAAAAACCTCTTGCGATTAAAATTTATCTAGAGGTTCTATCCAATGTATATAAGATCTTTGGTTGATTTCAATACGCATTGGCATTTTGAATAAGGACTAGGTTAGTTGGATTCCAGATATCTACGCACTTTGTTTAGTGTTTTAGGCTAAGAGCAGGGGTACAATTCCTCAACAGTGGGTATTTAATATTCAATTTCATTAAAATGCAAATTCGGCCACTTCTGGGAGGAGGAGCGGCCATGTTTTTATATTGTTTGTAACCGCCAGACGCTGGGTAATCTATTCCCGCCCTCAGGTGTACTACCCAAACATTACCTCCGGCTTCCGTCAAGAGATAGCGCTAGTTGCGGGAAAGTTACGCGGGGCTAGAAGCAACACTGGCCATGCCACGATGCTGCGGAAGTAGCTACTTGAATTAACAACTATTCATCATGTTTTGAAAATTATGAACTTTGTGGTGGAAACTTATTAAAATATATCTTTAGTGAATACAAAACTAGAGAGTTTCTGATACAAACGTGCCTTCGTGGGAATGAAGAAATGATGTACTGGAACAGAATGATAAATTAAATAAATTCCCCATCCAAAAGAGGTAGGTACTAAATTCTTCCCAAGGAATGAAATAGGCCGTAATAAAATAATAATAAATTCGAAAGTAAACCTCTGGCATAAATACATTATTTAAAAAAAAGTGTAGTTTAAAGTTCTGTAAGTATTGAGTTGTTTTTTTATTGTGACAGCTGTTTCGGCGTTCTAAGCCATTTTCAAACTGCCATTAGGCCATATTGATACCACTTGCTTATATGATTTTATTAACAACTACCCAATTAAAAAAATTCTGGTGCTTAAAATTGGTTTATAAATATTTTCAGAAAAGTGATTTACTCAGAAAATATTTGTGATAATTAAAATTATTTATTCCTTCAGTTGAAATTTGCTTTCCCCGATTTTAATGATGGCAGATTTTTCTTATTTATTTTATAATGAGATTAATGCTATTGAAGGCAATGAATTTAAATGTGTTCGGTAAATCCCTGGATTATTTTAAGGAATTGTATGATTTAGGTTTCGTGAATATACTAAAGAGTGGGGAATAGATAATTTTTCATATTTTTAAAGATTTATCGGCCTAACCACAGTTTGAAAATAGCTATGAAGCTAAAAAGTTTGCAGAACTTAATAATAACATCATTAAATTTGAGGCATTAAAGCTGAAACAGCTGTCACAACAACAACAAAACATGCTGTAACATTAATAAAATTGAAACAGTTAAACTTTCAAAAAATATTAAATGGAGTTTTACGAATTAAACATAATAAAAATTGATACATACATTATATTTACAATAATATCGACACAAATTGTTAAAAAACCAAGATTTTTATAATTGAAAAATAAAATTCCCGAAAGACCTTAAAATGGCTTCTCTGAATTCGTCTTCATAAAAATCACTTATTTCTAAAAAACGCTCATTTTTAATAAAATATGTTATAATATAAATACCGTTATCCTTGAAGAACTTTAAATGTTATTGTAGGGTGGATTCAATCCAATGAATAGATTCATGTTGACAAATAGAAAATCAGAAATCGTGTTGGAAAATTTTCAGTGACCTTCGAGCTTTGTCGGCGACACGGTACTATAAGAATCAAGGCAGTAGTTATTAATTCCCGTATAATAAAACCAACCCAAAAACCCAATTACACATTCTTCAATCTGCTAAACAACAATACCAAATATGAATACATTCTATTCGCTGTTGTGTGTAATGGCAACTACGCGAGTTGTATCCGATGTTACTGACTTGGTAATCCGATTGCCTTTTGAGGTAGTATCCATTATCTTTAGGAAACTTGATGATAAGTCCTTGCTCTCAGCATCGAAGGTTGACCCCGTGTGGTCCACGATTATCAAGGGAGACAGGGTTCTGAGGACCAGACTCCGCAGGTGTATTCGTGAGGGTAGAATCTGTGATCCCCTCAATCTTAAACGTTTCCACAGTCAAATGGATTTAGAAAAGAAAAAGATGACCAGGTCTGTCTTTGGTTTTACTGCTGTTAACTCTTTTGGGCCCGGTGTCACAAGGCCTTCGAAGCGCGCAAGGGTTGATGATTGCTCTGTTATTGTTAAAAAAAGGAAAATGATAAGGTTTTAATATGTTGTCTATATATAAAATTGTAAATTAAAAAAAAAAACAAATAAACTTCTTCTTTTCTTAATAAACTTTATATCATTGAAGATTATATTAATATACGAAAAAGACTAGACGCAGAAAATAAAAAAAAGGTTATAGTCACATCTGGGACTCGAATCCAGGACCTCTCGGTCTATCTGGGACTAGCGCTCTTATCCAACTGAGCTAATGCCACTTTATTGGTTTCCGTCATTTTAATATATTTCAATTTAAAAACTGTTAATATCATCTTCAATTAAATCCCATAATACGTTTTTTTACTGTTATCTTTTTTATATGACTGCGAGATTCTACCCAAATTTATTTGCAATCTAGATAGTGTCTTGGATATAACTATCTGATTTTTATTTATATGGGATAACTCTTTAATTTTCTACAAGGATTGATATTAATTTTTTATTGGAATAATTTATTGAAGCTTATAAATCTTACTATATTTTTTTAATCGATGAAGATAATACTAACCATTCTTAAATGAAATATGAAACAGAAAACACATGGGAAAATCACAAAATGCATCAAAAATCACAAAACTTGGAGTTCAATCAAAATCATATCTCACTGATCTAAAATAAATAACTGTGCTCAAAATAGGAAGAGCCAAAACTGCTTAACACCAGTAAAAATAATTGAATGATTTGAAAAGCTCCGTTTTTGTGAAAAATCACCTCAAGGGCGCTGTACAAATATTACTTCTTATTCTGTATCTAATTATGTACAAACAGATACAGAAAAATATAATTACCCGGCAGGTCGCTTCAGATGAACACAGTTTCATTAGAAAATTTAAGCTTAGAGATAATATGTTTTTCGCAGTTGCTATTTTATCCTTCTTTTCTATTGATGTTACATTTATTTCCGCTTTCAGATTGAAATATGTATATACACTAGTTCCATCTCTTTCTAATTCCAATATTCATAATCAAATGAAAGAAAAATAGAACGAAACGAAACAAATCACAGAATTATTATTCTGAGAGAATATAAATATTTACCAAACACCATAGACTGTACATATGCGCAAACGTACATAACAGATTCAATTATTTGCATAATTATTTGCATTTTATTGACATAATGTTAAGTTTGTTGAAGATTTCGTCAGTGGTAGTTCTTACAGGGACGTTAAGTATAATTTTCATGATGGCTTTTTGTGTTCTAATGAGGAAATTAAGAAAATTATCATCAGCACTTCCCGATCCGATAATACCATATTCTAATAATGATTGGCAGATTGCCATGTAGATCTTAATCAAATCTTTTGTATTGAGGAAATTTCTGATTGTTTTAAAAAAGTAAGTTAATTTTTAAAATTTGTTATTTAAAGAAATAATGTGGTCAAGTAAAGTCTCTTCTTTCTCGAACCATGATTCAAAGGTAATAAATCGAAAAAATGTAATTCAAGCTTGTAATGAATATAAGACATCGTTAAACAAAAAATAAATAAACAAAAACAGTAAGTAAGTAAGTACTTACCTAATAATAAAATCTCTTCAAGCTTCGTACGTTTTTTTGGTAAATCATCAAAGGAAAACTATGTAAAATAGATTTATAAGAAGTTTTTCCTACCCTATCGTAAGAGCCAAGCCTCATTTTTTATAGCTCCCAACCTCATCAAAGGTAAATCCGGTCCTGATTGACCATCAGTATGTGACCCAAGAATGCGGACCCCCTTTGTTACGCGAGTATTTCTACTTGAGGTACACTGGGTACACTACTTGTCGGGCTCTTTACTGTAAGGAAAGGTAGGAAACACGATTTTCTTTGTATTGTGGAAAATTTTACACAGTTCGCATACCTTCAGTAATCTTCTCAAGGCTTTTGGTCGAGGCCACCCGAACTAGATACGACACAGGTACAACTTCATAGAACTGAAATAAGCCCACTTGATTTAACGATATTTTAGTTTAACTTTGACGATAAAATCATAGCTGGAAAGGAGTGGCTTTCATCCTTGAATCCTAATCTAATTTATTATTATTTTTTCTTCAAAAGATGTAAAATAACTTTGTGGAGTAATATTTATTAAATTAAAAACAATTAATTTGTATTTAATATCTAAATATCTGCATGTTTCAGAACAAAACCTCCCCTCGTCAGGATAAACAATATACTTACCAAAAATAATGGCAAGTATAGACAGATAATAAGAAAATAAAACAAATTAAAGGCACAAACAAAAAATAAGTGATGAAAGAAGGTAAATAATTCACTAAAAATATAAAAATAATTGAAAAATATTCTAAAATATTAAACAAAAAAAATTGTATCAGAAATTAAAAAAAACAAATTGCATTTATTATTAATATAAATACAATTTTAATTTATTTTTTAGTATGTATACTGTTTATCGCGATGAGGGAGATTTGCTTCTGAAACATGTAGATATTTACACATTATATATAATGGTTTTAAACAAAGTAATTGTTATTAATTTAATTATTACTATTTATCTGAAAAGATTTCGAAAACGTCGTATTATTAAAGAGGTAAATGATAGCGGTACAGTAGAAACACAATTATTGCAGGGAAGCATTAAAAAAAATTTACAAAAACACCATTTAAAATCATATTAATAACAATTAATGGTTACACGACGAAATAATACAGGAGTACGTACCAATATTGGACACATGGACAAAATTACACATAGGTGAAAATACGTACGGAGAGAATTACACCTACTAGAGTTACACACATCTTATATTTAAGAGTATGCTAAATAAATTTTAAATCGAAAAAAAAAACGAATAAAATAATGGATCGAAATAAGAGCTTTTTAATACGAATAAAAGCAAAGCGTGTAATTCCAGTTGGTGTAATTCTGTTCATGTGTAATTCCGTTGTGTAATATTTGTACGTGAAATTCACCTCCTGCATAATGTCGTCCAGACACCACAATTAACATAGTGTAAAGGAAGTATGTATAATATGAAATGTGTGTGATGATGTACCTATGTCCACATTAACATAGTATAAAGGAAGTATATATAATATGAAATATGGGTGATGGTGTACTTATGTCCACATTAACATAGTATAAAGGAAGTATGTATAATATGAAATATGGGTGATGGTGTACTTATGTCCACATTACCATAGTATAAAGGAAGTATGCATAATATGAAATATGTGAGATGATGTACCTATGTCCACGTTAACATAGTATAAAGGAAGTATATATAATATGAAATATGGGTGATGGTGTACTTATGTCCACATTAACATAGTATAAAGGAAGTATGCATAATATGAAATATGTGAGATGATGTACCTATGTCCACATTAACATAGTATAAAGGAAGTATGTATAATATGAAATGTGTGTGATGATGTACCTATGTCCACATTAACATAGTATAAAGGAAGTATATATAATATGAAATATGGGTGATGGTGTACTTATGTCCACATTAACATAGTATAAAGGAAGTATGTATAATATGAAATGTGTGTGATGATGTACCTATGTCCACATTAACATAGTATAAAGGATGTATGTATAATATGAAATATGAGTGATGGTGTACTTATGTCCACATTACCATAGTATAAAGGTAGTATGTATAATATGAAATATGTGGGATGATGTACCTATGTCCACATTAACATAGTATAAAGGAAGTATGTATAATATGAAATGTGTGTGATGATGTACCTATGTCCACATTAACATAGTATAAAGGATGTATGTATAATATGAAATGTGTGTGATGATGTACCTATGTCCACATTAACATAGTATAAAGGAAGTATATATAATATGAAATATGGGTGATGGTGTACTTATGTCCACATTAACATAGTATAAAGGAAGTATGTATAATATGAAATATGGGTGATGGTGTACTTATGTCCACATTAACATAGTGTAAAGGAAGTATGTATAATATGAAATGTGTGAGATGATGTACCTATGTCCACATTAACATAGTATAAAGGAAGTATATATAATATGAAATATGGGTGATGGTGTACTTATGTCCACATTAACATAGTATAAAGGAAGTATGTATAATATGAAATGTGTGCGATGATGTACCTATGTCCACATTAACATAGTATAAAGGAAGTATATATAATATGAAATATGGGTGATGGTGTACTTATGTCCACATTAACATAGTATAAAGGAAGTATGCATAATATGAAATATGTGAGATGATGTACCTATGTCCACATTAACATAGTATAAAGGAAGTATGTATAATATGAAATGTGTGCGATGATGTACCTATGTCCACATTAACATAGTATAAAGGAAGTATATATAATA
>JAHDVE020009758.1:0-231499 GCA_022606495.2 Halesus radiatus | reverse complement strand
ATATTAATTATTATTACATAACCCAAAATGGGGATGCAATCTCACTGCCTACGTGGAGTTCTGCCTAAGGGACTCTTGTGCGGTATTCATATTAAAAAGAGTTTAAAAATGACAAGCCACATTGTATCAGCTTTTCACAGACACGCAATAAATATTTCCCCGCGGAGGGGATTCACGTCACCTTCTTCATGATGATTAGTATCGTGAGTAGCGACTTGTTCAGTATGCCCTTTTTGTCTTTCATCTAACGGCCATCCGTAACAGGTACGGCAAGGTCGGGAGGTCAATACGAAGCAGGATATTCCGACAGTTACAGAATACATTATCACATTATAATGCCGGTCTATGAGTCGACAAGATCCTACTTGTAATTGCGATTGTAAAACATTAAAGAAAATAATGACAATTGTGGAAATTTAATGGGCGTTAACCCCCTCAGACCCGAATTAAAACTGGCAGTGATTAAATAAATTTGGTACACCTACAATTATTTGAATTTTTTTGTTTGTTTTTTACCTTGTGCTTTAGAAGTTGTTCCCATTTTTATTTAAGGGCGTATTTTTAATAAAATGACAAATCACACACTGTATGCAAAAAATACAACATTTTGTTAATTTTCAAAAACTATGTAAAAATGAATCGATAAACATATAACATCGACGCTTTTTTTAAGTTGCGGAAGTCGAGATTAAAGACAAAAATGTCATTTCAAAATGAAGACATGGCTACCGCCAGAATAAGTAACAAAAATCTAATGAAAAAAATGGCGAGCAAAACCAGTAAAGTCGTTCTTACACGATACTTTTTATTCATCCATATTGCTTACGGGTTATCTTTTTCCATGGCAAATTCTATACAAAAATCTATAGAAAAAGATAACCCATATGAAAATTGGATGGAATAGGTATCGTGTAAGAACGACTTAATGCCAACAATTACAAGACGAAAACAGGCAATGTAATCTGAAATTAACGTATTTTCAAATATACTACGTACGGTACGAAAGGGTTAAAGGGATATTTTTTTTATTTATGGAGACAACTATTGAAGGTTGTTAGTTCACAAATTCGATCAATAAGAACTTTCGCAGAAGAATTGTTAATAAACTGTTTTCAGGTGTATCAAATAAGTAGAGGAAACGGGGAAAGGTTGGCGCACTATTAAAGTAAAACCACTAAAAACCGACCGCACCGGCAATATTCGATTGAGCATTAGTCTGGAACGTTGGAGGCGGAAAACTAACGCTATTTAAGGTGGAAAAGGGTCTGTTTTCCCGTTTACCTGTTGTTCTGTAATGTTTTCGTGCAGCCATAAATAACAAGTTAAGCACAGGATATCGACATATTTTGCGTCAGTGAGGAAAGATTCAAAAGGGAAATTGTATTGATTCTTGAAAGATTCTCTTCTCATTGACGCGATCTTCACCACTGCCTGAATTTATTTAAATATCTCTGAATTTATTTTTTTTATTTTTAGTATATTTCTTCATTGTTTTACAAATATTAAATAAGTACCTGTAATTTCTCTTACGTATTAAATATAACATGTTTGTAATTGTATTAGAAATTAAATAAAAACATTATTATTATTATTATTATTATTATTAAAGCCAAATAGTTATAGAGACAAATATTTATTAACATTCGCAAGCTGGCCCCAGTGGCCTATCTAAAAGGACCTTTTTTAAAACCGTAAGGAACTTTATGTGCACAATTAAAGTGGAATTTTATACTATTGTATGAAACTATCGATTTATAATTAAATGAAACAATCAAACTTGGTTTTAACCATTTTAAATATGTTTCCTTTCACTCCTCCCGCAATCTCTATCTCTTCCCCCACTTCCCTAATACCTAGTCAGGACCCACGCTGTAACACCTAATATGTATGTTCTGCCATAATTTTGTAATGTTGCTTAGTTGCTACGAAACCGGTCAGCGATAAAAATATAAAACATAGTTTGATTGTTTCATTTAATTAAAGTGGAATTTTAAAAAGTAACTCATTACCACAGTTTAATGAGATTGGTACATCGAACACATATGAATACAAAAAAAAACCTAGCCGCGTTGAAAACATAATTTTGACCCTTCCGCAAGTTCGGAATTGTTGTGGATGAAGAATTCTCTTCATCCATACAACACTATACCAAAACCAGCGAAAAAAAATACGTTTTCTTTTTAATTCGACTAACTGCACCCTCGTCAAGCAACCCCGAGTTCCTCAATATAGAACACACATTACTGAAATGAACCTTGTAACACGTATTCAATCAACCAAATTGATCTATTAATACATAATTATTTAAAACAAGGAAGCACGATTTGTCCGCTGTGAAATCAATTAGGTGACGGATCATCATTATCAACAGTTTAGTTTAGCAGGATATGCGGAGATTTAATAATAACAATCAGAATAACAACTAGCGGCGCAGCATTCTTCGATCTATTAATATCAGAGTATCTTGCAACGTGAAGAGAACCGGAACAATAACATAAAGTGCATACTAATGACTAATAGCAAACAGATTTATCGTCGTTATGATACTAATTATGCACATCAACGACAAATCTGTGGTGTTTTGGAAAAGGTAGACGATTCAATATTATAGTCAACTTTACGGGGGGGGGGGCGATTTATTCTGTCAGATCTGAGAATCGTAATGAATAACTATTTTTAAAAGCACTTCAGCGATGCGTTTCTCGGCCCACAGAATACAGCAATTATTGGAGTTGTCTCTGTTTTCCGTTACAATATTTTAAAATCAGTGGCTGAGTTGGTATCGCGCGTCGTTAGTTCAATTCCTTGTCTGGCTAAGTCCTCCATCACCACACAAGCAACATCTTCAGCTTACTGTGATGGTAGTAGGAGATTTTCAAATATTGACAGTTTGGTGATGCACGTCCAACTTGTTTCGGGCAGTTGGGACTCTTTGATGTACTGACACAATAAGTGACTAATAAAGTTGCATTCATTAGAAATGCAAGTAACGTTCCAAGAATTCGACTACACCTTACGAAAATACGTGAGTCGTTTACCATGTTAACTAAATACGTTTGCGTGACAATAATAGAGCATTAAAACACATATTACAGGTAGAATTCGGCATAAAAACGCATGGAACAGTGTCTGGATTTGACTAAATAAACGTATTGCGTAATGAAATGAAAAATACAAAAAAAAATCTGCGCATTCGAGTTGACATCCGTTCAACTAGCTAACAACAAAAAAACTTTACGATACAACGATTGGCCATTTGATTCGCAATTCAAACGTCAATAAAAATATTTATGACGGAGAAAAACCCAAAAACTACAGGATCTGAAACGTCGGTAAGCCCGCGGTGGCTAATTTAGATGGCTTAGTAGGTACATGCGACTTCAAAATTCACACTAATTAGTCAAACAAAATCTATATTTATAACTCTCTGGACCCCTAGAACAAGCACATCGATAAAGGTTTCATCGAAAATGTTGGAAAAATTAAGCTAAACTTGTCGTCACTCCCGAGCACGGCTGCAGATCGTCAACAAACAACAGTTAAGACTAAGTAAAACACGGCGGTAAGACCGGCCCGAGGCTGAGTTGGCATCGCGTCTGGGTTCCACCCAGGCGTCGTGAGTTCAATTCCTCGGCCGTTCATCACGACAACAAGCAACATTTTCCGTTTACTGTGATGGTGGTAGGAGACTTTCAGATATTATCAGGTAATTCGTAACCCAGGAATATTTGTCTTTCTTCCTAAATATTTTTTTTTTATATATATTATATAGTCAATGTTTTCCTCTTGCTTTGACTAATAACGCCTGTTATTATATTACGTATATTCCTTTTTTACATTAACTCCACAGGAGGCCCTGAAGAAAATAATTTCCCTCGGCACCTGTGTCATCTTTGAGGATGCTATGTGGAGGGTCTTTTTGAGGGGAGGAAGGAGTAAACATAGATCTTGAAGAAATCCATGTTGTAGAAGGGAGGAAATACAGGTGCCGGCAAATCGTTCCACTGCCGTGGTGTTGAACTCAAAAACGAGTCGCAGAAATGACCCGTTCTCATGTGACAAATGTTGGGCGAGCGTTTGGTATGTTTCCCGACTATGCACCGGTGCCGAAGAGGTCAATGAAGCTAGTTCCTCAGAGCATCTTCCATTGAAATATCAGTAGAACAAGGACAGTATTCCCACCAGCCTCCTGTGCTCTAAAGATTGCAATCTGTGTGTCCAATCAAGAGAGCGGGATTTTCTGAAATGGACCGCCCGATTATGCACCGAGTTAAGGGTTTTCTCATGTATTTTGGGACTCCAGACCGGAGATGGCTGTCAAAAACAGCGGGGATCCGCTAATATTAAAATATATGCGGATCCTGCACAGTTTTGAACGGCTTCGATGGAGTGGCCCCCGTGCCTGAGCTGGTCACTTAAAGGTACACCAAGCATATCAATAGAGGGCATGTAGGGAGCATTGCTTCCGTTGAAGGACTTTGAAATAATCCTTGTTATTTATTTACTTTTTTTGGGAAAATTAACAGCAAATCCATAATTTTCATATATATAACAATATAAACAATAAATTATGCCAATTATAAATTTTCCTCTGCTGATGATAAATACTATGAGTAAAGTGTGACAATGTACAGTTTTTCATCAATTAGCTTAAACAATATCAGTCGGGGGAGGGGAGGGTGGATGGGAACATAGAAGTGGGATAAAGGTAGGTTATAATAAACACGAACAATCTTATGTAAGTTAGATTATTCATTTATCTCCCCGGCCGGAACACGCACTTTACACTCTTATTATAATCGTCACTTATCAATACCTTTATGCGTATTCAAAACAACGTGATTTTGGACCGTTTTTCTATTTGGAGTATCCTATCGAGAATATGATTATGTTCTTTAACTAGAAGAAAGCCTTGCATCTAAAAAAAATGTGGAAACGTGCTAATCAGGTGATTTTCGAATGTTTTTTAATTCACTGTAGTCACGAACATCCGCAAATTAATATCAAGTTGATCGAATAAAAACTTATTTATTACTTACGATAATGGAATGGAGGTGGTGGTTAGAACATTTTTATTATTGTTTTTGCATTTTAATAGAAAGTGCTAATAAAGTGCTATAAAGATTTACATATAAATACGATTTTTTTCTTATTTAATTTCTACTACACAAGCAGGTAGGAGATATACCTATTGTGGGGCTAATGACATAATAATCGTACAACACATGTACACGCACTGATATTGTGAATTATTAAAAACAATGACGTAGATAAGGTACGCAATTATATTTTGTTTGTATTTCTTATGCATTTACCCTGTACATTTTTCTGGACATTTTGTTTTGAAGAGCTCATTAAATTAAAAATTAATTTAGTAAACAAAATAATAGCACCCTGTAAATCACCTTTGTTAACCATGTTTCCTTGTTATTTTTACTCCTGCCATTTTCCCCACCACCTCCAAATCACCACTACCACTCGCCTCACCTAATAATATTATTTAATATGTTTATACGTGTATTTATCTTTATCATATTAATCAATGAGAAATAGGTTAGGTTAGGTTAGGTACAGATACAGGCGAGTTCTCCGAATATTTCTATATTGTTTCGATATTACTACTGTCTGTATCTGTATCTTCTCCATAAATAAATAAAATGTCGAAATATTTCTGTAATTGTTTAATCAAGGTCAATTTTAAGAACCTTAGTGAACGACACGGGTGTGTCGAGAAATAGGTAGCAAATAAATAAAATTATGTAACAAATGTACATAGCGGATGAAACTCTTCAAAACGAAACGTAATTATAAAATAAAATCACTTACATTAGTTCCACGCGTCTATACTCATATCGATGTATAATTTGAAGTAGTCTTACCTGAAAAAGAAGAAAACAAAGCATTATTAATGTTATATTTTAAATAGGGTGGCATACTACTAAGGCGAAGCCGGGTAGTAAACTATTATCAAATACCTGCAAAGATATATAATTCGCCCAGCTTCTGACATTTTTCAAATATTGCGATGGCAACATGACCGACCAGCGCGCCCTCTAGCGGGCCGGGTTGTCCGAATTGATTTTTTCAAACATTTTAATTATAGAAATCGAAAATTAATGAAAATAATTATAAAATGTTAAGCCAAAAGAAGTCTAAAAATAAGAAGTGAAAGAAAATTCCTCACAATTCAATAAATAAGCATTTTATTTCCTTTCCAAACCAACAAACCGAGCGCGAGCGGCGAGGCTTATAACTGTCAGTACAATCCTAACAACCTGTTTTTTTTTCATGTATGAGCTAAAGAGCAGTGAAGTTACACGAGTACGTAGTTTACCTAATATTTATTTTATGAATTTTCCAATTCTACAATGTATTAAAAATATATTTCAGAGAAATTCTATTAAAAAGTACGAAAAAAAACAATTCGTATAACCCGGTCCGCTAGAGGGCGCTGGTCGGGCATGCTCCCATCAAATGTCAGAAGCTGGGCGTATTGCCGATTTAAAGTATTTGCCATTAGTATGAAGCAAAACAATAGAACGATTCATTTTTTACTAACTTCATCAAGCGAATACTGCCCCGAGAAAGCTTAGGTACAAATAAATGTTTCGTTCGTGCAAAATGCTT
Source organism: Halesus radiatus (assembly GCA_022606495.2). Classification (NCBI taxonomy): domain Eukaryota; kingdom Metazoa; phylum Arthropoda; class Insecta; order Trichoptera; family Limnephilidae; genus Halesus; species Halesus radiatus. The sequence continues at coordinate 224,872 of JAHDVE020009758.1, read as the reverse complement.
GTTTAATATCATAATTAATTTTCTCTTTTATGTCTGGCAACATGATTCGATTATAAAAACAGAATCAAGTATAACAATCATCATCAGAACCGATTGTGCTATAGCTCTATAGCTATAAGAAACGCATTAAAGCAATACATAAATAGAAAGATCCAGAAAAAGCAAGTAGCTTTTGGTCCATGGCGGAATTAAGATCGCGACCCAGAGAATGTGAAATTAGGGTCACCACGAGATACATGTACGATTTCCGTCAATCCAAAAAGTGCATTGTATTTCGCTCACTACAATGTTGTGAAGGCATGTTGAGAGTTCTTTTCGTCAAGAACAATGCACGAGAAACATTGGTGGTTGTATAGTCCCCCTTATACAATTTATTTATACATTGTATGGTTTGTAAAAATAAAAGTTACGTACTTAGGAAGATTAGATAAGAATGTTGGCAAGGACCAGTTCTCAAAAATGACCCTAAACATCACATCGTAGTTTTCTAACTTTAAAAAAAAAAATTATTTATTTAATTTTACAAAATAAAAAATACAATGCAAAAGATCCCGATAAACTACTATTTTATAGTTTGTCTAACGGGAGCTTGTTATTTAAAACTTAAAATTTACAGAGAAGGTTATGTCAAATAAAACATTAAAAACATATGTAACAAGCTTAAAACATAAATATTTCTACAAAAACATATAAAAAGAAAAAGAAAATAAAAAATAATACCACTGAAATTAGAAATATGAGATAAAAAACAGTCATATGTCGAAATAATATTTATTAGATAAAAAGAATCTACATAAATAAAATGTGTTTTTAAGATTTGGTAATGGGTAAAGCCACGATCGGCAGGCAGCCGATAAATTAGCAAAAGGTTATAAAACAAGACGATTTTACACTCCATTTCAATTTCTTATTTAATAAATGGGTGTTTCCATGTCTGGACCCTGTAATGTAATGTAGAATGTTTAGTGTGACAGACCTTACAAAAAAAATTGTCTCAACAAACATCGAAAAATAATAAAAATTGAATAACTACAAAGTACACTAACCGTGAAAGTCATAAATTTTTGAATGCACCATCCGATAAATTTTCTCACGTGAAGAACAGAAAGAAAGGCACGAAATTTCCTTCTGAAACCGATCGCTCATTTTGAAAGATGAGAAAAGTCGCAGAAAAGCACACGATGCTGCATTAAATATAATATACCTACAGTGTGACCCCAGGGCCGTGAGACTGCAGCGAGAAAAGACTCGGAGACGGGGAAAATGACGAGACAAATGGAGTGCATCCGTCGGGGAAGATGGTATATGCAGATGCAGCACGCGATGAACTAGTATGCATTTCATGGGCGCATATCCATGATTTTATAGCCCATTTAATAAGGTAATTTAATTTTAAATGCCTATTGAATTGTCTTATAACAATATATAAATCAAAATATTATACGATTTTAACAAATTCTACCTCACGATGACCCCTGTTTAGATAAGTATACAGGGTAGTCAGAGGAAATATATAGCCACTCCGTTTAGTGACTATTTGAGACGGGTTAAAGAAGGGGCTGAATGAATTGATTTGTTAAAGCGGGTCTTGAATACGCTCGAATTTAATGAATGAGGAAAGACGTTTAAAATTAATGTGATTTCACAATAGGACAACTGCATATTAATATGTTTTTTTTTATTATTTAAAAACATTACAACTTTCTTCCCCGTCAGGAATAATTCCATATACGATTCGTGAATAACATAATAATACAGATAAGGGAGGTCTTATAAGGTGCAAAAAAATTTATTTATTTAAAGTACTAGATGTTTTCAGGTTTTCACGGCCAAAAGTGTTTTCTTAATTAGATTTGAGATATAAGTTGTGCTTCCTCCTCCTTTAACAAACGTTTCGGAGAGGGTTACAGTGTCATCATCAGGGAAAATGTATAGATTGTGTTGAAGTGTGTATTTATGTGTTTAAAAGTGATACCGTGTTGCACGCGTTAATCCTCTTAGGGCCGGGATTTCAGTATAATAATATCGTAAACAATTTCAATTGCTTTCGCACCTAGGCGCACTCGATACGTTTTAGGTCTACCGGAACTTCAGGAACATATCCGAAGTAATGGCCGGTTTCAATGAAGTGCTCAGCAATTACCAATTTGTCTAGATAGCCGAGTTTGAACGCCCGAAAGTGTTGATATCCTTTTGGAGATGATCCGTTCTGTCTGACCTGTCACATGTCACATCCCCACTACCTGAGTTTATAAACTCAATGTCTCAAGAGGAAATATGGCTTTTGCAGACCTCAGACATTACTTCCACGTGGTTATTTAGCAACAGGGATCTTCAGACTTCAGCTATCAGTCTGAAGATTCCCGTTGTAAGGAGAAAAACCGGTCCGGTCTTAAATAAACAAGTGGGAGAAAGTTATGAAGGTTTTTGCAGAAATTTTTAAAATTCTTCTCACACCGGCGACATCAATTTACTGTGAACGGGTATTCTGCTATTGGCTAAGCATCAATCTGGTGCACAGGTGTAAAGGAGATCTTTCCATTGGAAAATTGTAAGTTTAGTACCCATTGTAGCCTAGAATGTGTCGTAATTTTCATTACGACAGTTACAAAGCACTTTCATAATGTTCATTCAAACCATTTTTAATTAGAGTTTATAGGTTATAAGTTGAATTAATTTTGGAAATAAGGAAAATTGATTGATTATTAGTGAATGTTCTTCACAAAAATGGCGCCATTGAATTTATTAATTTATCCACCATAATAATCGTGAACCTCCATTGTAATAATTATTGCATTTTCTGCAGAGATGGTATAATGAGAAAGCAAAAGAGAAGAATGTATTTTCAGATCCCTGACCTGACCTTGGCAGCTGAGAGATTTCTCAGGAGATTGACGACCTGACAATGCATGTCAATTTTTCACTTCACCGAGAACACTTATCTACAACAATATCATTAAAAACAAATCACATGGTGTTAGCGATGGGTGCATTGTCTCGTGTGCCATCAATATTTAAATAACAACAATGTGATTAATTTAACAATAAGGTTTAATTAATAGTCTTACTTTTTAATTTATTTTTCATAGTATCCAATAAAACAGTTGAACATCAATATATTAAAGAGATTACAGATGTAGAATACATTACAGTAAATGAGAAATGGTAAAAAATATATGATACATAGAGAACTATGTATTAGGAATAAAAAAAGTACAAGTAAGTAAATATTTGAATGTTAATGATTTAAACAATACTAAAGATGAAAATCTAATCAAACAAGCAAATGAAAGTTTGATAAGAAAAGTATAAAAAGTCAAGGGCAGTTTTTTGTGAGAAGCGTCCAGAGACAGTCGCAAAACTGTCTGTAAGTTACATTAAAAATGTCAACGGTCAATGAAGCATCGTTGAGCAGTTGCGTCACTCTTTTGATTGGCGTGTTCAGGTATGCCGAAATTCTTGCTATCGAAGCACAAAAGAGTGCATGGGATCTTCCACGAGTATATTTGTTATGAACCTATGCGTTTACCTCCTTTGACATAGGTGGATTACACATGATTCGCGAGATTAACTTTAAAAAATGTTTAAAAGGTGTGAAAATCAAGCATCCCTGTTTAGAACAGGGATGGATATAGGAATATAATAATACATATATTCTCTCATCTAAAGGTAACGCATGAAATGACAAGCTCAATTGGAGACTGTTGTCCCGATACAAAGGAGGATCTGAGTTCGAGTCCCAGTTGCGATCATTTTCTTTGTCTTTTTCTGTTTCATATTTCATTGAGATTTAAGAATGATTAAATATTACAATGAAGTTTATAAGCTTCAGTAAGTTGTTAACGCTGTTGTCTGTCTAACTAGACCATTTCTTGTCCTGACAGGTGTGTGTTTAACACTAATTCATTAGCGTTGATGGGCGTGCTTGATAGAAGAGTCGATTCATCCCATTACCAGAAAAAGACCTTCACCGCTCAGTGGATTAATAACTGTTAATTAATCAGTGGAATAAACACATTTTATAAATGTTTTGTGTTTGATTTTATAAACGCTTAACCTTGTATAAATTTGTTTCCACACCTCTTTATTAGGTATTATTTGTGGATCAAAACGACGATGTTCTTGAAACTAGATTGAACCATTTTATAACAGGGCTTAATTTATTATTACAAATTTAAACTAGGGCATGCCAATGTTTAAAACACACCTGTGAGCAATTTATTAAATCAAATGTTTAAATGAAGCAATATGAAAAACATAAACAAAATGTATTTGCAAAAGCTGGTATGTTCTTTTATATTTTATAGCTATACTACCTGACTTCGCCCAAGATTTGAATTAATAAATATGGGTCAAACAATATCATAGTGTCTCGTATTATTTTCTCGACAGCAAAATATTTATGTTAAAGCTCCATAGCATATTATGGAAATAAGGTTGTGAGGATGAAAGTAGACTGAATGCTGTAGAAATGAGATCTCTGAGACGAATGTGTGGAAGAAGAAATTGAACCAATTAATTGAATTTCCGTCAGGCAAACCGTACGCACGTGTCTATTCGATGACTCACATATGAACCGCTTTATGTAGACCATTGATAAATTTAATCCGATTCAATTAAAAAGGTGATCCACTTATTTTATTTTAGTTGGGAAAACATACAGTGCACATTTTTACAGATTAACTTGTTAATTTGTTGCATTAACCAATGAAGTTTCCGCTATAAAAAAATATTAAATATTGGAAATTTGTAAATTACAAAATAAATAGAAAGAGAAAAAAAATTTGGAAGGGAAATTGAAAAGGAAAACAAACAATAAAATAAATGATGCAGTTTCTTAAAAACACTAAATAAAACAAATTGAAAATATGTACATAGATAACGTAAAATCCGATGTCTAAGTAAAATATATTTTAAATCCAAAAATATAAAAATAATATAATAACAAACAGCAGGGGTGGGAGTTATAATTAACATTGCGATTTAATTATTTCTGATATGAATTTACTAAATTGTCCCGAGGATAAATGGAAAACATCAGCGTCTGAAAAGGTATTGTATTTTGTGCATGTTCTTCTGAAAAATAATGTAAATTCTATACGGGTAATTAGGAAAAGTTCTATGTGAAATACATACTGAAACTATAGGTAAAACGTCGTTTTCAAACTGCACCTCTTTTAAATGTTTAAGTATGTCTTTTAAAATTAAAATAATATATTTCAAGAATTTTATTAACGGTAAACTTTAGACACTTATCTAACTACCCGTAAAGAGTTTCCGGATAAAACATTACTAGAATTGCTCGTATTACCAATTTAGTAAGGGGCGTTTAATGCCTTTTCAAATGCTGACTCTTAAATAATATTGATAATTTGAAGAAATTGAAAGTGCCATTTTAATGAAGGTCGTATTATAAATTAAAAGAACGCAAAGCCTATTATTTAAATAATCTTAAAAATACTAAGCTTTTCATAAAGATTAAACTAGGTGTTCATTAATTAATGAGCGAAACAGTACTTATACATTATTTATCGAATGGCCAAAACATGCGATATGGTACCAAATGTAAAATGAAAGAATGTGCAAAATATTGGACACATCATTAGGGGCGACTAATACAAATTATTCAATTTATTGAAATAAATTATTGAAGCTTATAAACCTAACTGTAACATTCAGTCATTGAAGAAGATGGTGTTAACAAATGTTAATGAAATATAAAACAGAAAAAGACACAGAAAATAAAAAGGTAATGGTTACAACTAGCACTCGATTCCAGATCCCCTGTCTTAACGGAGAATTGAGCTATCGGGAGCGAATTATTTTGTAATTTTTTAGATATTTCAATATGAGAATCACTAAATTATTGTTATCGCGGTAAGACAGAAGATCTAGGATCGAGTCCCAGGTGGGACCGTTACCTTTTATTATGTGTGTTTTTTCTGTTTCATACTATATTAAATAATACAAATTATTTCACTACGATTGATGGAATAAGTAATAGTAGAAGACGCCGGGCATCGTGGCTTCGTCTTGACTTTGAGGCTTAAGTTACTGGTGCCCGCGAGTGTCGGATGATTGCCCTGATGGCAAATGAGAAGACGCGGCACCAAGAGCAGAAGAAATAAGATATTTTCAATTAGCCATCCACAGACAGACTTGTATTAATACATCTAAGGGTTGTTTTATATAAATGACATGAAAATCACTCCCAAGAAACGAATATGTACTGAGCAAGAAAAGAAATATAATAATTGTTATGATTCAGCAGACTTGACTTGTCACTTCTACTTTATTATGTTGATTTAATTTTTTGTCTTCGCGTAATTCATATACCATCTCGTACTTATAATTTTCATTACTTTTCTAATTTCGTGTTACTTGTGTTGTAAATTGGACGTTAGTCCGTTAATAAATAAATTCATTAGTAAGGGGATTCTTAAAAAACTCCAGAGCTTAATTGTAATTGTGTATTTATTTGGCCATATTTTGCAAGCATCAAAAGTTAAAAGTTCACCGTTGAATGTTCAAGTGTCAATGTCAAGAACCCCTTCGGAAGAATGGCTCATTACCCGGACGGAGATAATGCCAGAGTGATGATACTCGGTTAGTGAGATAGTTAGTAGTTACTCGGCCGACTGGCTCTGTGCGAACTTATACGCTGACAATGATCGTGAAATAGAAATGAAACTCTGCGGTCTGCGGTTCTTGGTTCGGTTCCCGCGACTTTCTCCCGACTATCAACTTTGTAACGATGCGCGGTGGTCTCGTTAGGTTATGTATCTCGCTCGGTGCTCGTTGCCATCGAGGTCGAGGCGGGGAGAAATGTTTCCCATTTTGAAGACGAATACACTTCATGAATTAAATTGGAAAACATCGAACACATGAAGAAATATACTCTATTTAATCAAAATAAAACTTGTAATAATTTGCAGTAATACCAAATGGTTGCATGACGCACACAGCACTATAATACCCTCACATTTAGCAAATTTCCAGTGGAGCCAAAAAACTCATTTTTTCGCCGGATTTTTACACATTTTATTACATGTTTCGCTATTGGGGTTTTAATTAATCATTTTTCTTTGCCCCATCAGCGAAACATGTAATAAAATGTGTAGGAATCAGACAACAAAGAACAGTTTTTTGGTTCACCTGGAAGGTTGCTAAACATGAGATACGCCTGTTTATGTTGTAGGCAACGAAATGTTCAGATTAGGAGTGAAAAGCTCTCGGCGTCTTTTTATAGTCAATGCGTTATCATAACAGATAGGCCATAGACGGCAACACATTAATTTAAATGAAAAAAATAACAGTTTTGGTCAATATTGAAAGTATATAGAATAATTTGGTGGCAAAATTCATACAGCGCAAGCTCTCCTACTGGAGGTTGGCTAACAGGGCAATCTTCAACGTGCAGACTGCAGCCAGGAACAACTACGTGTAACTGTACTTGTACCAGTCACGTAGATTTCGAAGATCTAAAGTACGGTGTCTTCAATAAATTTTCCCCCTGGATTAGCAATTGACTTTTGGATAATTTTCTTTCCTCATAACATGACCAAGGTATTGTAGTTTTTTTTCTATTTTTGGTCATTCGATGAAGAACCTCCAATTCAATCCAGGGCGATTTGGGGATGTGCCCATATAGATATATTTTTTTACATGAATACCGCACAAGAGTCCCAACTGCTCCCAACCGTCTGGAGCCAGTGAGACTATGGCATCCCCAATTGGGGAATGTTGTGAGGTATTGGGGAGGGGGAGAAGGGGAAGAGGAAGGTGGGGAGATACCTGGCTATTCAGATCTGGTCACCAAACACGACTAAAAGCCATTTCAAACAACGTTTCAATTCTGAATGGTGGTCTTTCACCAGGGCGATACTGAGAGTATCTTCCACTCTGGAACGTGCGCAAATATACAATGTATTATTTTTAAAATAATTAATTGTGAAACAGTACAAATTAATTAAATAAAATTTACTTGCGCACGCCGGGATTTGAACCCACGACCTCGGATTCGTAGTCGAGAGCCTTACCCCTCGACCATGGAGGCCGTCATATATCAATATTTCAGAGGCTTCTGTCTTCCTTGTTACTTAATGCTTGGTAGTGTCCAGTTTTCCAACGAAATATAAGTTGTTTAAAATGAATAATATAAAAATATTTGCACTTCACTCGTAACAACTCACAGTTGTAAGCTATTACTATCGAAATATTCGTAAAGTTAATTGAATCTCTATGTTCAGTACTTGTCACTTTTATGCTGTCAATTAATAACGATCTGTGGTTAGTTGTGATTCTCCAACGACCGATCCGTCTCAATTAAGTGAAGTAAAAAAAAAGCTCCCAGCACGAGAGGAACATAACTCATCACTAGAGATCTGAAATTTTCGCGGTTGCGATAACGCGACTTTCGTCATTTGAATGCGAATAAAGTTCGTGTAAATAAAGCAAATTTTTATATTTGTCAAGCGATATTTTGGTGTTTTATGAAAGTAATATTAGGTATATGTTCTAATTATTTCTCGGTCCATGGTTTTGACAAGTTGAATAGCCATAAAATGAAACGCAGTTAAGTTCATGTCGACAATTCCGCATACAATCGCTCTTTTATGAAATAAATGCGTGTATATAATATATAAGAGTACATACATATTTTTAAAAATATATAATAATAATAATTGGATTACTTCTATAGCGCCGTTTTCGTGAGAAAATCACCCCAAGGGCGCTTGAAACTCTTATTACTCTTGTTGTAAAATACCACCGATTTGCTGAAAAAATAACACTACTTTTCCCAAAAATAACACAAATTTGACAGAAAAAGAAATTGCGAATTTCACCAAAGATAGTTAGAATTTTTCAGGTCACATAAAAGTCATAAAAGAAGAATAATTATTTTTATAAACAATAATTATTAGCCTGAAACACTCATCCAAATTGAAAAAAAACCTTTCCGAGCAAAGATAAATGTCGCCGACAGGACTCGAACCTGCACACTTCTGATGTCCGGTCAGATGCTCTACCGTTGAGCTACGTCGGCTTAAATCCAGGTAAAAATATAATAAAAACAGTAATTATTGAATGAAACACTAGTATATATTGATTAACTTGGCGGGTTTGCGATAAGCCGACGTAGCTCAATGGTAGAGCATCTGACCGGATATTAGAAGGGTGCAGGTTCGAGTCCTGCCGGCGACATTTATCTTTGCTCGAAAGGTTTTTTTCAATTTGGATGAGTGTTTCAGGCTAATAATTATTGTTTATAAAAATGTCGCCAGTGGTGTACTGGTGGATAAAAAAATAATGATGATCTACCTATTAAATGCTTGACGTTTAGATGCCAACAAACACTCTCGTGACACTAAACGCTGTCCGTCATTTCGTTGCTGGTATCATTCCTTCGGATGCATCATCTATAGCCACATCACATCCTTAATAATTACATTCCTCCTTCTCCGCGTGACGACATACATTTCCCCAATCTCGTATAGTGATTGCAAATATGTTTCCCTTTGCTGCTAATGTCACTACGCCTTCCATATTAAGACACATGTATTTTCAATTGCATTAAGTTCTGGGTGGTAAGCGAAGCATACAAAAAGTTGCAAATAAATTATAAAATGCATTTAAATTAAACGCCATACACAAGACGTTCAATATAACCGCGGCTTAATCAAATTACAAAGAACATATTCGAAGATTATGATAAACGTCGCTATGCACCCAGTATACTAGAAGTACTGCGGGGAAAAGGGGACTGCGTTCGAATGTTTGAAACTAGTTAGAACCATCCAGACAAATCAGCAATTGCACGAGCACTTATTAAAATCGGCCATTAGTTTGCATTCGTTCCCGAATTGCTGGGAAGACCTAAAACACATCGAGCACGCCTAATTTTTGGGAGCAATGGAAATCCACAAAAATCTGACTAATATTATCTGAAGCGACCTGCCAGGTAAGTATGTTTTTCTGTATCTGTTTGTACATAATTAGTTAAGAAATATTTGTACAGCGCCCTTGAGGTGATTTTTCACAAAAACGGCGCTATACAAATCATCCAATTATTATTATTATTATTAAAAGGTAAATAGTTCTTGGTATCCGGTACTTTACGATTATACCAAAACTGAACGCCGAAAACCACATTAATTGTACTAATTATTATTATTCTGAAATATCGGCCATTTTTTTCACAATAACTCCCACACAGGAGGCCCTGAGGGAAATAATTTCCCTCAAATCGTATATCATCTTTGGGGATGGTGTGTGGAGGGCCCTAACGGGATTAACACACGCAACACGGTATGGCTTCTACGTGCATAAACACATATATCACCACAATGATGATGGGCACAGTTAAGCGGTCTGAAACGTTGGCTAACGGAGGAGAAAGCGCAACACGGCATAATATCCCAAAAACTAATCAAGAAAATACTTTTGGACGTGAAAATCTGAAATCATACCTAGTTTGAAGTGAGCTTGAGATTCGGTGTGCACTAATCCATTCAAGCGTGCGCTCTTTAAAATGATTTGCCTTTGTATAAACAACGCGCGCACACACTTGTACGAACAATGACAAACAATCACCTATTATTATAGTATCGTGAAGCAAATTAAATCATCATCATAATTTTCCCTATTTATTTATTTAATATCAACGGTATTAAACAATAATTGCATGTCACGGTTAAATAAAAGCATAAGAATAATTTTAAAAGTCGCCATTAAATGTGGCATTAGATCGTGCAATGACATCAGAAAGAATATAAAGAATAAATCTTCACGAAGGATATAAAAGTAAGAGATATGCATACATATAAGAAACAAAAGTAAACTTAGGTTAAATTAATATTGATTGAAAAGATATGATAGCATAGCCTTCTTGTACTTACCTTCCGGGCAGTTAAATATATCCGCGAAATGAGGTTAAGTAACCAGCAAACTGAATACACTTCACGTATACTCGTATATGACACTGCCATGATGATACTCAACTTCCGATAGGAGGGGTCACCGGAAGAATAATACACTTCCCATACACTGTCTTTCTGCTGATACTCTTCTTCCACAAATCTTCACCCAGGATCAATTTTGTAAACTCACATTGGCCACGCCTTTGCAGTCTACCGTAGCATTATCGAGGTCACCAGCTACCGTGTGCGCTTAGCCTGCTTTAAGACTTGGGCACTGCGTGTGAAAGAATCCCATTTCATTGCTAAGTACTTTTCTCAGGATCCAAATCTCTCGAACGATCGAAAAGTCTGTTGATTATATCCTTTTTCAGAAGTGGAGTTTCAAATCAACATAGTAGCTTGGACCATACATAGCAGAGGTAGCAATAAAGAGCAGCGTATGAGGCTACATAATAATGTCCAATATCAAATTTCAAATGGAAACAATGTATATTTATAGTACAGCATAAAAATGCCAGTAACATAGAATAAAGAATACAAACTACAAATGCTTTCCGTGTAGATTTGAATAGAAGCTGGCGTGGCTGTGACTTAGTAATTTTTGGTTCTAGTGTCGAGACAGTCGATGAGAACACAGCGCTGTCTCTCTTACACTGGCTGCATTGTATATTGCCATTCCATTTGATCGATATTAAATGATGATTTAAGGCCCGAATGCCAGACTATTGTATCACGAAACACGCTCACATCGCATTTCTTGTGTTCTTCTTTATGCTAATACCAATAAGCATAAAGCAGAAATGCATGTCACGACACAGAGCAATTAATACATATATATGCAATAACATGCAAGAAGAAACCAAAATTGGGAGGCGAGGGGCAAGCTAGGCGTGCCCTCCAATTTAAGTAAAACAGCAAATAAGTAAAAACTTTCGGATTGTTCACAAAAACCGAGTATTTAGTTTGATCCTTTTTGTAAGTGTTATGTAATTTGCTTAACGCGAAACAAACGTGGACGGCAGTGAAATAGGCTGGTGCCATAATGAGTGTCACGTGACATTTGCCTCCAGCCGTCGAAATAGTACTTAAGGCAAATATATTAATTCTGAAGTCAGTGATTTTCAAATCTCGAAGTTCTAGGTGAACGCAAATATCACTAGCCCGCAACGTTAAATACATCATGAGCTATGGAGCCTTTTAAGTGTCATATCAAGCATTTAAAAAAACAACAAGCGATATAAACAAACGTCATTTTTACACTATGTTCGGCATTTTACCCCGGTTCGCCGACCCCTGGATAAAATGAAAAAGGCGTGTTTGAGTAATGAGTCACAATTCGAAGGATGAAGGAATTTAGCGCTACTTATATCACGGCTTTGATTACGAAAGGCGCCGAGGAAGATGTGCCGATATCATAATACGGATTGTCATAAATACCCGAAATATACTTGTTAAACATATCGAAAATCATAAAATTATTAAATTCTAGGTCCGCATTCCTCCGCGAAGAACGGAAAAAAACACGAAGACACGCGGCCGAGACTCCGTTTTCGTAGAATTTATTCAATTCGGTGGCCTTAATAGCGTTACATAACAACTCGTAAATTAACGGTGAAGAAATTGGTGACATTCATCAACTGGCTAGGACGCTCGCATAACCAACTTATAAGATATACATAATACATTAACATGCGGTGAGATTTATAAAACTGTTTCCAGAATGGGAGAAAGTCGATCACCAAAAGAGGTTAATAAATATATTGGTCAACGTTTCTATTTTTTTTTTTATTGAAATCACCTCAAGGGCTTTACATTTTGTTAAAGTTTGTAGCCTATTTTAAAGAAATATTTTATTAGTTTGTCTTAAAGGTTTCGAGATTGCTTTCTGACATCAAACTGGAAGGTCATTCCAAGAATGTGAACCCAGTACATTAAAAGGTCTCTCCCTAATTTTAGCAGCATTTTTACAAGAGGGTTCGACCAGTCTATTCGACGCATCAGACTTGGCCGACATGAGCGTGAGTTGCCTCTGTGTAAGAATGATCAGTCAAGTATGATGGTGCCAGCCTTGTTCAGTGCCTTACACTCGTATACCATAAGATAAATTTTAAAGTGAACTCTTTCTGTGACTCTGTGCCAGTGTAGGCAATCATGTAGAATAGGAGTGATGTGACAGTATTTGGTGGCACAGCATACTAGACGAGCTGCTGTGTTGAACACTCCTCGCAGTCTGTTCAAATGTACATTAGGCAGAGCAGGATACAAACTATTGCAATAGTCCCATCTGGACACTACAAGAACATTTACCAGAGCTTTGGCAGAATCTGTTGGAAGACATCTTCTTGCGGATTTTAATTGTCTAAGAAAAACAAGACTTTACCGTATTGCCAAGTTGAGTATTCATTGAAACAACATTTTAAGTCCAATAAAACGACCTGATTTTAAGGGAATACAGTCTCAATTAAGTGATGCATTCTGGGTGATGCAACCACATAAATTCATTAAATACTTATTCACTAAATTTATTAAAATTATCTGAACGTAGAATTAATTGCAATTTATCAGTTGTTTAAAATTATTCATTCAATTTTTTGTACACCGGAATTGCTATATTTAATTTTTTTTCTATTTTTTGTATATTTTCGGCATTCACAATGTAGAAATTTCCAGACATTTTGTTTGGAAGTTTTATTTACTATGTACTTCTGCTACTTTTGATTTATTTTTTTCTTTATTGAAGCTATGGCCTGTCTCTAATAAATGATTAGCAAACTCGGAATAGTTATTATTTTGTAAAGAGAGTTCATGTTCTCCGATTCTAGTTTTATAATTTCTAGTAGTCATACCTACATGCACTACCCTCACCTAATGGTGACTAATTTGTTTCTGTACTTGCTTAATTTAAGTTAGTTTTAAGAACGCTAGTGAATGACACAGTTGTGTCGAAACCGGTAGCGAAATTAATAAATCAAAAGTAGCAAAAGTACATAGTAAATAAAGCTTCCCAACATAATTTTTTTTCATTTTCCTGACAGGACAGTTACAAAGCACCTACCATATTATTGTGACAATTCTACATCAGCGTCGCAATATTATACTTGCGACGAATTCAACACCTGGATAACAAATACTTCGATATTGTTGATATATTTATTAGTACATCAATATTACAATACGAGTATACTTTGATACGGGTTTTTTTCATCTAGTACAGTCAATTTATTTGATGAAACTATTTAACGGAACTATTTAACAGGGTGGTGTGTAGTGTAAAGTGCTCCTTAGGTATTACGAACTAGACGGATACACCATGAGATCAGCTAGAGTGCACACGTTCGCCTGGAGGCGACCAAGAAGCTCCAAAGATTGTAGTGGCAAAGTATGCATGTACTCGTACATAACATGGAGGTAATGTAAGCTAAGATAGACGTATTCATTATAAATGAACTCCTAAACAGCTGTTACAATAATAAAAAAAAAACAAAAAATAAAGCAATAAAAAAATATCATTGAAGAAGATAATATTAACACATCCCAAATGAACCACGAAACCGAAAAAACAACAGAAATTAAAAAGATTTCAGTCGCATCTGGGACACGAACCCAGGACCTCTACCTATCCGGGGTAACCGCTTAACCAACTTAGCTAATGAGACCAGTTCAACGGATAGGTAGAGGTCCTGGGTTCGAGTCCCAGATGCGACTGAAATCTTTTTATTTTCTGTTGTTTTTTCGGTTTCGTGGTTCATTTGGGATGTGTTAATATTATCTTCTTCAATTATTAAAATATTACAATGAGGTTCATAAACTTCAATAAGTTATAAAAAATAAATTGAATAAAAAAATACTTGCAGAACTCAATAATAACATTATTAAATTTGATTTACATAATTTTTTTTAATTAAATGGAGTTTTACGAATTAAACACAGATACAATTAATATAGCATTATTTATAAGTGGTAAGAAGATTGGGAATGCAGTCTCTTTGCTAGAATAACGGATATTGTAATAAATCAGTTCTTGTTTCTATACCCTGTGAATAAGTATCCACTTTACACCGAACTGTGCGAGAGAAACTGACAATATAACCTGGTTTACGAATACTCAATGATTTATATTAGTAAGATTATAATTATGAAAACATACAATATTAACAACGGCTTTCACCAATAAAACCCGAGCAAACGCTAGGTTCAGCAAAAGAAGCAAATTCAGCAAATCCAAATCACCAGCACTTTTTAAACTTTGTGAAAATAGAGCTCAAATAATATATACCGAAAAATATTGTTCAGTAAAGACTATGGAATACATAAACCAATACTGTTTCGCTATTTTTTTTTAAATTCTAAGTAAACCGATCTTGACTCCGCTGTGAATTCGGCCGATTAACAAACTGCAACACTAGCAAAAACTTCGGAGAAGTTTATTTGTCAGCTCTACGCTTAGCATAAAATAATCTAGAAGAATATATTAATATTTCTTTAATAAACACAAATTCATTTTGTGGCATCATTTTAATCGGTAATATATTAAAACCAAAATAGAATACACAATCATGGCAGACATACAATGAACACTTAGGTGTTGGAGTGGGAGGCGACCAAAGGGGAAGGAGGTATATTGTTTATCCTGATAAGGGGAGCTTTGCTTCTGAAGCATGTACATAATAATATACTATATATTATTTTTAAATTAATTAATAGTGAAACAACACAAATTTACTTGCGCAGGCCGGGATTTGAACCCGCGACCTTCGGATTCGTAGTCGAGAGCCTTACCCCTCGACCATCGAGGCCGTCAAATTATATATTAAAAACCGTGGTTTAAACAAAGTAATATTTATAAATTTATTATGCAGATAATTATTATTAAAAAAGATGTTTAAGTAAAAATAATTAAATATTATTCACATTATATAAATATTCATTCATCAGATAATAACTGTATCTATGTGTGACTTGCACACGTCTGACCGTAAGTGACCCCCGTAGCAATTGGCAACACCGAGATTGCGCGTTTGGGTAAAGTTTTAACAAAAACAATTAATAAACCAAATGTCAAAAATTTCTAAAGAAGGAGCATGAAATTAGAAATTAAAGATTTAAAAAGGGGTGGTACGTAAATTACAAACAAAACTAACCTGTCGAAATACCGTGGGAAAGAGTAAGAAAATAAAATATTATAAAAATGTACTAAAAATATACTTTTCGGACGTAAGCAAATGTCAGAGTAATAATAATTACTTGCGTAAGGTCATAAAAATAAGGCAGCGGTTATTTGTCAATTTACTCACACCCAGAAGCGATCAAAACAAACTGCTATTTTATATCATTTAAAATCGACACCGGAAATTTGTAACTCGGAATCTCAAGCTTATTATAAAATTTTAATGCGGCAGTAAAAAAATGGTTATTAAATAATATCAAAGGATATTTATTACGTATTTATTGAGATTTAACGTGGAAAAACATATTCCATGTGCGCAGTGTGTTTTACTAATAATTGTAATTATATATTAATCATATTTACAACGAGGAATTCGTTCGCGACGAGACTAAAAAATGTTAATATTTCTTAAGTCAACGTAACTGAAAGTTTTGCTCAGAAATCGGCTTTAGTATCTTATTATGTACGTTGGATATTAAACGTTCACTAAGCCAAGCTAACACAAATTCTGTAAAATTGGTAATCCGATGAAAAAAGGCTAGAGATTTTCTTCTGTCAGCTCTAGTTTGATAAACATAGCAAATTAACAACTAGTATCATGATACATTCCATGGAAAAAATGTATAATTTCAAAATAATCAAATTTAAAAAATGCTGTTATAAAGTTCTGCTTAAACTTATTGTGAAATGAAAGGACATCGCTAATATGGAGGAAAAATGTTTAATTTATAATTCGATTAAGAATTACTCATAGGAATTATTATTAATTTACTGTTTCGAACGATGTTTCATCATGACTAGGTTTTGCCTATAGCAGTCCTGCAATTGGTAGTGAATAGTTGTATATATGTGCACCTTACAAACTTTAGAAACAAACAAAAAAAATCAAAAACTAATTTAGTAAACAATAGCACCTTTGTTAATTAACCACGTTTCCATGTTGTTTTAATTCCTCCCACCGTCCCCACCCATCCAAATCACCACTTCGATTCCCACTAACCTCACCTAATAAATAATGTGTAATTATTTCTGCACTTGTTTAATTTAAGTTAGTTTTAAGAACGCTAGTGAATGACATGGATGTGCGAAACGGTAGCAAATAAATAAAATCAAGTAACAAATGTACATAGTGAACAAAACAAAAAGGCTAAAAAATGTTACCAAAAAATACAAAAAGATAATTATATGTACCTGTACCTACTGAAAAAAAAATTTTGAATTTTACTATAAAATGTGAAATTGTATTTTTAATAAATGTTTCGAATTTTAGAATAAGAGTGTTACATACAGTTACGCACCCCGTACTCGCATCACAGCCGAAATTATGTTGTTTAATGATAGTTCGAGCCATTGAACATTTGTTGAATAAAATTTCCTGGATTTGAAGAGGAAAACTAATTTGATACCAGGAATCAAAGCGACAAATGTATGCAAGATTGTGTCTTGTTTCCACGCATGCTAAAATAACAAAAAAATACAATAATTGGTGACGTTATCTATAAAATGTACCTGAATATGTACATTGAATTCCAGAAGATCGACTTCCGCATAAAATACTGAATGAAATTCCAGAGGGAAGACGTCCCAATGGGCCGCCCCAGACAAAACTGGAGAAAGCAACTCCAGAGGCTGTGCGAGGCTGGCCTGAAATGGACGGAGGCCATTGAAGTAGCCTAGAGGCCCGATTATGGATCTTTTAAAGGATAAGTCATTGCCCTTATCATTAGGCTTAACGACTTTTTGCTAAACTGCGGTTCCGGTTCTCTCGAATGACATCTATCATTCAGCGAATGACATTCTGTAAAAATATCGATATTTACGTAGTTTTAACGAAAGCAAAACTCATTAAAACAACATTATTGGTAAGATATTTGTCGCATTAAAATGCTATTAAATTAACCGAATTAACGAAATTGCGATGTTTGTAATTTGCGAAGTACCTATGCCAAAAGCCCGGAATGACAGATAAAAGTGATTTAAATTCTAAAAATTATAATAAAGCACACGTGTAAAGAAAGTAATAATGAAATATGCGCCTACATTTTTTAAAAATAATACTGTGATAATTAAACCACAAACCGCTTAAAAAGTGAATTGTCATCGACACGGAATAGGAGCCGCAGTGCCTTTAACTCTAAGAATATGGACAATGTCTTATCCTTTAAAGAACCGGAATCGGCTCCCAAGATAAATCGAAGCGATGGGTGTTCGACCCGATTTTTTTTTATTTTCTACATAGTACCGCACAAGAGTCCCAACTGCTCCCAATCATCTAGAGCCATTGAGACTATGGCATCACCAATCGGAGTATGTTGTGAGGCTGCAGTTAGTGGAAAGGGGAAGGGGGAAGGTTGGGAAGTACCTGGCTATTCAGAATTGGTCACCAAAGACGGTTAAAGCCATTTCAAGCAACGTTTCGATTCCGAATGGTGATATTTCACCAAGGAAAATGAAAGGAAATCTGTAATTAGTAAGTAATTTTCAAAAAAATAACATAGTTTCGTTGTACAACAGGTTCCCCTGTCTGGTTTAATATATAACGGGGGGTGAATAAAATATAAAGATCTTTACGAAAAAGTATCAATTCCTTCGTAATAAAAAAAATACTAAGATACTTAAACTAATGATAAGGCAAAGCTAAAAATATTATTCTGTCTTATTAGCGATAATCATAGCGCACATAATTCGACAGCCACGCGGTTTATTGATAACAATATAGGAAGTAAATAATAATAAATGTGTTTGCTTTTAAAAAAAATCTAAATTCGATTGACCTTTCCAAATAATACCAATTAGGAACCAATAAAACTGTGGAAGACATTCATTTGATATGGCAAATAATCCGACACGTGTCCAATGAAGGGGAGAGGGACGTCGGAGAGGGATTATTTATTAATTCTAAATAATGATAATATTCAAATTAAAAATCTTTATTGTACAAATAGAAGTTTTTTTTTGAAGTACAAAGGGCATAGCTTATAGGTGCATCCGATTTCTTATAGTTAACCCACAACATATAAATGTTTTTAGAAATAAAATAAAATATTTTTAAAGCATAGCTCTCGAAACATGTTGATATGTATATATTAAAAAAAGTGGTGATTACACAGTAATTTTTAATTCATTTATTACTAATGACGACAAAAAGTGAATACCAGTCTTTTGAAGAAATTATAAAAAATACATTTTTTTGTTTTTTATGTAAATCAAATTAATTATTATGTTAAAGTTAATGTTATTATTAAGTTAAAGATAATGTTATTATTAAATTTGATTTACATTAAATTTAAAAAAAAATAAATGGAGTTCTACGAATTAAACAAAAAACAATTAATAATACATTACATAGTAAATATAGATAAGTTTAATCTAAGTGCGTTCAACCTATGTATTCAAAGAATTCGTTTAGGGTGATGCAATGGGAAGTAATGCAAAATCATGTGTTCTTGGTTTGAAAATTGGATGGGCTACAAATATCTTAGATGATTTAATTAAATACTGCAAGTAGAACACACCTCGGCCTAAAGGCCTTAGTTTAACGGGGCATTTTTCGGTCAGTCTTTTTATAAGCCTAGAAAAAAATAAAGTGTCAGACCTAAAAAAAATTTTTAAAGTGCAAAATCTCCTACTTACGAACCTCTTTGATTTTGTTCATTGCGACAAATTAAGTTTTTTAGAATAAGACCGAATTTGTTGTTTAATAATTATATAATAGTAAACAAAGTTATTGTTTTATTTTTTTAATATAATGTCTCATCACCAAGTTACCGCTTCATATGAAAAAAAGGAAATATTTTGAATTGAATTTGGTAAATGCTATGTAAATTAAAAAATAAATAATAATAAACATTATTCTCGTCAAAAACATCATTTTTTATATGAACACCGCACAAGAGTACCAATTGCTCCCAACCGTCTGGAGCCAGTGAGACAACAGCATCGCCAATTGGAGAATGTTGTGAGGCTGGAGGTATTGGGGAAGGGAAGGAGAAGGGAAGAAGAAGGTGGGGAAATAAATCATGTTTATTGTATTGCGAAATAATATTAACATTTATAAATAAAAAATAATCCCTCTCCGACGTCCCTCACCCTCTTAAGATGATATAAAAGATAATAATGAAAAAGTAATAACAGTATTATGTAAAATGTATGAGATACTTTACGGACTGTAAGAAAATAATAATGCATTCCAGAAAAGTAGACATTATTATTAACCAGTTATTTTATAGAAAAAACAACGTGACAAACTAAGTTATGTTAAATTAAAATTAATTGAGAAATTATGTTTTACTTTGCACTTAAAACATTCTTTACTTTGCCGTTCGGGCACACTTTATAATAGAATATTTAAAATGAAAAAAAAAACATCTAAATAAATAATATTAAAAAAGTGTTAAGTTCTTAGAGCGTTGTAACATTTGAAAGTTGGGTTTTGACGACCTCGTGTGGCGAGTCTAATGAGCCTAATTTTCTTAATCAATAACTGACTAAACATCACGCCATTTCCCCATAGCGGTGTAAGTAAATTGGATGGAACGCCACACAACTCTGTCTTCCATTTAACAAAATCCTTGTTTCGTTCACATCGTCTAATACATACTCCTTTGTGTTGTATTAAGTCGTGACATGACGCAACTCAATTATGGCATGTCTTCCCGGGGAGTCCTCGACTTCTTCCTCATTCACTTGTGCGTCCAATATTCTCCTGACACTCCATTCTAATTTTGCTGTTCATTACTTCTATTATCTTTATTAAAGAAACAAAACAGTAAATTGGTTACAGTGAGAAACAATTTTCAGAAATTAAATATTGCATAGTGGGTACCTATGATATGTTTCCTTGTAATTTCTTATTTTTCCAGAGTGAAAAATACTCTCAGTATCGCCCTGGTGAAAGACCACCATTTGGAATTGAAACGTTGCTTGAAATGGCTTTAAGCCGTGTTTGGTGACCAGATCTGAATAGCCAGGTAGTTCCCCACCTTTGTCTTCCCCTTCTCCTCCCCCTCCCCAATACCTTCAGCCTCACAATATTCCACAATTAGGGATGCCATAGTCTCACTTGGGAGCAGTTGGGACTCTTGTGCGGTATTCATTAAAAATAAATAAAAAATTACAAATTGAGTATTTACCGGGTGACGTGTTTAGTGTATACGTGTGTGTGTATGTGTGAGTGTTTTTGGAGGTGTGAGGATCTATAGAAGTGATGCGATGTGTATGCGCATTGAGCAGTCAATATAATTGAATAAATAACAAACAAAAAAATTCTTTAAAGTTATCAAAAAAGATACATTTTCTTGGAAGACTTGGAAGCTAATATTATAATAATATATCGGCTATATTTGGCCGATGAAGAAAATCTAAAAAGGCTAGAAATTATTCAAAACAAAGCAATGAGATGTATACTAAGGAAAGGCAAATATACAAGAATCAATCAGGCGAAGAAGAGCTTGATTGGATTTAAATGAAAGGGAGACTGCTATAAAATGTGTTGAATGTTATACATAAAATTCTGAAAACCAAACGTCCAAATATTTTATGAATGAAAATGTTTTCAGTAAAAATGTACATAATTATGACACCAGATATGAAAATACAATTATATTACCGCATATGAGAAAAACAGAATCACAAACTGTTTAATGTATAGAGAACTGAAAATGTATGATGAGATGCCTGAAAGTCTGAAGAATGAATGTATTAAAAAAATTATATTAACAATGAAATGCAACCATTGGCGTATTAGTGTCTATACATAAAATGTAATATGAAGTAACTCAACAAATAATTTAAAAAATGACAAGACACTTCTTTAAATATGGCCAGTGAATCCGAAAAAATGTCGATGTTAGTTAAAGTTAAGTCAAATAATATTGAAGGAATGAAGCACGGTTAATTGGGGAATTTGCTGCTGCATTTCTTTTGTAACTATGCCTCAAAGGTATGTTAAAATTTAATCATTGAAGAAGATAATATTAACACGTCCCAAATGAAGCACGAAACCGAAAAAACAACAGAAAAATAAAAAGATTTCAGTCGCATCTGGGACTCAAACCCAGGACCTCTACCTATCCGGGGTAACCGCTTAACCAACTTAGCTAATAAGACCAGTTCAATTTACGATATAATCCTCCATTTTTATAAATCCCATATTATTGGCTGCTATCCTTATGATGATAGCAAAGTTTCATCCCGAACTCAATTGCAATCGGAATAGAGTCTCAGATATACCTACCCGATTTTTATTTATATGAGACATCTATTGACTTATTTTACAAGTGTGGAAAGAAATATTCAATTTTTTTTTTATAACTTATTGAAGTTTGTAAACCTCATTGTAATATTTAATCATTGAAGAAGATAATATTAACAAAGGAAATCTTTTTATTTTTCTGTTGTTTTTTTGGTTTTGTGGTTCATTTGGGATGTGTTAATATTATCCTCTGCAATGATTAAATATTACAATAAGGTTTACAAACTTCAATAAGTTATAAAAATAAAAATAAAATTTACATGTTAAAATTAATTAAGAATACAAGTTCGCTACAGTCGAGATTATTGTGTAAAAATCTAGGTAAAAATGTTTAATCAGCTTACATTGGCCTTATATTCTTTGGAGATTTCCACTTTCGTAACAAGGTGGTACATTTTACACACATACGCCTCAGGAATATCGTTTTTATTGCATTCGGTCTGCTATAATCTTTCCTGTCAGTTCCATTCCTCGCTGTCATAAAACAGGGTTGGTATCAGAACTCTGTAGTGAACTGCTGGCCTACCTTAATTTGACAACTTTATTACGATTACTGCGCATCCACATCTCCGTTATTAATGTCCTGCATTCCTTCAACGTCCTTCATCAGCTTCCCATTATTTCGCGAGCATATTTCTCAAATATATTACCTCCAAGGAATAATCGATTTCATGAAATAACATTGATTCGAAAAATTCCTAATTAAAACGACGACTTTTCCAAACGGCGTTATGTCGATGTTTGGTTTCACGCCAGCCAAAGAAGAAAATGTCAAAATTATTCGAATGTCATAATTTTGTGCTAAAAATCGCGAACTCGATTTTACGAGCTTTAAATCGGTGTGATTTGAAAAAATACAAATTGCCAGAAAAATATAAAATAAATCAAATGTCATATAAAAAGCTATTGGCACGAAATTTAAATTTAAAGGAGCACATGGCGTGTAATAAAATACTCCACGAGGAATACAAATTTTATGATCCAATTATTATTTTTTTAAATTCAATATAAATTTTACATGATTAAAAATAACATTGAATAATTTTGCATTCTAACATAATCTATGTGACAGTACTATCAATTTAGAAAAGGTTATTAAAATTTTAGAATAAATAAATATCCGCTTGATATTGAGAATAACAATAATAACTTCATCAGACTTAAATATCAAATTAACAAAATAACAAGTGAAATAAAGCGGTAGACAGGGGGGACTCGTCATTTAAAATATTATGTTGATTATATTTAAACCACTAACGGCCGTTCTTCCCAACCCTACTGAGCGACTGTTGAGCCGAAATTTTCCCTCAACGCTGTTCAAATGCACAAATACGCTCTTCCCAACGAAATTCTGGATCAAATTTACGACCAATTTAGGATATCGTTATTTGTGGATTAAGTTCCCCTCTTGTTATAAAAATGTGTCAACGGGGTGAAGAAATGTCAAATTTCATTACAGGTTTGCGATCTATTTTACGCAATTCAAATATTGAATGACAAAGACTTATATCCGTTTTCGAATGTCAAAAACGTGTTTTTTTTATATTTTAAATAAAACTGAAGAAAACCAAAGTTATTTTACTTGTTATAAGCTACGTTTTGTCTTGTTATCACAGAAGAGGAACGCCAAATGTCAGATATGCGAAACGAACAATATACTTTCGCGACATTTAGAGAAGTCAAGCCAACGCTTTATTTACAACATATTTTTAACGCATACCTTTCTGAAGTGTAAAATGATGGTTTATGTATTGTTTAAAAAAATATATGTGTATTTACAATAAATTCAATATTAAGTCAATTATGTTAATTTCAAATTGAAAGTTTTTACTTTGATGTCATTTTATTGTTTATTAAAGTGGGGGGGCACTATTTTATTGACTATGAAAGTGGGCGGGCACTTTCATAGACAATTCAGGATGTTCAACGATAAAGATATTTGGAAACGGGAAAACAGAGCGAATGCTCAACAAAACACTTGGCTGATCGGTGCCTCAGATGATCATTCGAAAAGTAGAGACGAACAGCCAAAAGTGAGAGAAATATAAATAAGTGCGTGAAGACAGTCATGTCTGTGAAAGGCAAAAGCTGCAGGTAAAGGCGCACAATGATAAATGAAAAATCTTTGAATACATCGATTAGGAATCAACTTCCGACATATTTGTAACAGAATGAAAACTACTTTCCTTTATGAGTAAAAAAAATCTAAAATAAAGAGTAAAATGAAATATTTAATACAATTTCTTCAAACGATTAGTATTCATTTAAAAAATAAAACAATAACTTTGTTTTACATCACTTTTATTTATTTTATTTTTATTATTTTTTATTTATTTATTTTTATTTTTATTTATTTTTTTTTTTTTCTTTCTTTTTATTTATTACTTTTATTTATACTTTAGCCGACCGGGTTTCGCTACTACCGTAGCTTCTTCAGGGCAGTATACAACTAAACTATGATTAATTAATTAATTTTAAAAATATACTTTGTTTACACCACTTTATAAATATTTACGCATAAAAACCTACTGGAAAATCGATAGACTCTACCAGAACGGAACCAGGAAGCCAAACAACGATCAAAACTGAGGGTATATGTTGGAATTGTGAACACATTAATAACACAAAACATTAAGGTCACAAGAAATTATTTACCCAACCTACTTA
Organism: Halesus radiatus; assembly: GCA_022606495.2. Taxonomy (NCBI): domain Eukaryota; kingdom Metazoa; phylum Arthropoda; class Insecta; order Trichoptera; family Limnephilidae; genus Halesus; species Halesus radiatus. The sequence continues at coordinate 199,866 of JAHDVE020009758.1, read as the reverse complement.
TTTGTATATCACAATTATTAATAACATCATATTTGGACAGGAATTAAATCACGATCATGTGCTCTACATTGTAGGTAACCATATCAATGATAAATCTTGGAAAGCAAAGGGAAATCACGAACATTAAGCAGAATTTACCAGAGAGAGAGTCGTAAATCGCTCGACAAATTGCAGTAAACAACAAGCAACAGGAAATTTCCTCGATACATAAATAAATACTTATCGGAAGATCTTTAATCTGCACAATATAATAAACAGTTAATTTAAAATAAGTTGGAGTTAGGTACCTATATAAAAATATGCTGACCGGATAATTCAACACACATATAAATCTGGACACTTTTTGATATGAAGTCTTCAAAAGATGCGTAACCACTTTGTGGCGTCATACCTAATCTTCTATATATAAAAGTGAATATTTTTCTGTCGGTCCTCGATTTTCTAGGAAATTACTGAATCGGTTTCGCTGAGAATAGCACAGTTTGTTCTTATTAGTGCCGGGAATGTTCAGAGAGTAGTTTGAATGAAATACAATAAGTAAAATTGTTGCTATAACTTTTTAAAATTAATATGAAAAACATTGAACCCGCCATGTTGTATTGAGGTTAGCCCATATACACAGCACTCTGGTTAGCCACAGATTACATATTCAAAAGGATTGTTTGGGTAGAATATATTAAAAATGGAAAACACAAAGAGGTGCCTACTTAAAACATTATTATTTAGATATATTTTGAACAAATAAATGTTTGGAATGAAATAAAATTTTCAAATGAATGTTTCTTTGTTTAGAGATAGTAATAGTCGTCACAAGGCACAACTCTAGCTGTCAAATCAATTATGGCACCTACATGACAAGCAAGAATTCACAACATCATAACTTTATTCCAAAAAAATAAATAATCCCGAACAAAGCCGGGTTCACATCAGCTAGTAAATTAATAAGAATTGCTTTGTTTAAACGACTGTTTTTAATATATAAATATTTACATATTTGTTTTTATCCCTTGTTACTTTCTTGATACTAAAAATAAAAATAATTCATTTAAGAATTATTTTTCATTACTAATTGTTATTTTTTGTTTATGTTTGTAATTTCTTTTTATTTACTTATTATTTGTCTTTACTTGTCATTATTTTTAGTATATTGTTTATACTGATATGGGGAGCTTCGCTTCTGAAACATATAGATATTTATATATTAAAAACAGTGGTTTAAAGTTTGTTTCGAATTCCGCTGCCACACGTTTCATGCCCAAAACATCCGAGAAAATTGCATGGCATGAGCCGATTGATATGCCAACATCCTCTACAACTTCCTTAATAGTGATACGACGATTTTCCAAAACCATTTTCTTCACTGTTTCGATGTTTTCTTCGTTTGTTGACGTGGTTGTAACTCCAGGACGCTCATCATCATTAACATCTTCTCGGCCTTCTGTAAAGCGCTTGTACCACTTGTAAACACTTTTTTGAGACAAAGTAGACTCGCCGAATGCCACAGTCAACATTTTAAGTGCGTTGAAGCACTTTATTCCATTTTTAACGCAAAATTTAATACATATTCTTTGATCCATTTTTTTCAAAAGTAAAAAAATCGAAGAACACACAAAAACGTGACTAACCTTTCCAGTTGTCAAAAACAAACCACTAATCCAAAATGGCTGATAATGCTAACATATAATAAACATATGTGTACCAACATAACAAAAAAAATATCGATAATCGAATGTACACATCCCGCGAAAATTCAAAATTCACCTTTTCTTTTGAACAAACATCGTATAGATTTCAAATAAAAACCAACTCTTATTTTGCCAATAACGTTCACATAAATATAATATTAATGAAAAATAGGATTTAAACAGTAACTGCAATATCATGCAATGTGCAGTGTTTTCTAATAGTGTCTCCTGTGCGTGCAAAATCATGTATTCTCAAGCTAAAACTTTATAATTTCTTCAAATGATTGATAACTTTGTGGAGTCATTATTAATTATACAATTAAAAATTTAAATTTAGTGTTCATTTATTCCTGAGGATGATAGCATTGCTATCGAAACATGTCGAAATATTTATATATTTTAATGAAAGTGGTGTATACAAAGTGTATTTTTAATTATATAATTTATAATTTAACGTGTTAATCTGGAGTGTAAGTATGTTTCTGTATCTGTTTGTAGATAAAAAGATAAACCCTAGAAAGTATTATTTGTACAGCACCCGTAAGGTGATTTTTCATAAAAAACGGCGCTATACAAATCATCCAATTATTATTATTTCAGAAGTATGAAGAACCCGGGTAACAGACAGCTTTCTTTGAGGTCAGCAGATTTGGATGCTGCTAACCGATTAGTTGAACCCTCTCGGTCAAATAAACCCGTGTACTACGATCGCGCTTTTTGTATATCGGACCCGGTCATCTGGAATAATCTTCCCCCAAATATTGCTAACATCCTGAATTTGGCAGAGTTCAAACGGGTATTGAAAACAAAATTATTCAAAAATACGACATAAAACATAAATTCATGTACGTAGAAACAGAATTTCAGGACATTTTTTTTTTATTTTAATCCTCCATAGCTTATTTAGTTTTATTTACACCCTTTGTTTCTAAATTGTTATTTTATAATACCTGCTCATGAATCTTTTATGTCATAGTTTTAATTTGCATATTGTATATATATTATAATAACAGATATACTATGTAGTTAGTGTAAAGCGAACTGGAGGTGAACCTTCACAAAACTGCGCTATAGAAATTAACTCTTATTAATATTATTAACATAAACGCAGCGAGTAAATTAGTACTTAGTTAGGAAGAGCAAAAGCAATATTTTGAAAAGAGCAACTTTTACATTTTCTAAAACAACGTAAAATCGGGGGATGATCGTGAAAATAGTCGAAGCGTCCTGAGGTTTTACGGTAATAAAAAAAAACCACAGGCGTGCCGCCATAATAGCAGACCAGAAGTAAAGAGTGTTCGGTGGCAGAATTACGATTTAAAATTTAAATAAAAAATAAAGTGCAAAGAATATACATTTATTTCAATAACTATTACAAAGAAGAGAAGTGCGGATTTTATTTTTTTTTTAAATTTTCCTCTAAATGTAGACCGTCATTTCGGACACACTCTTGGAATTTGGCCTCAGTATTTCTTGCCATTCGCTGGAGAAGCGACGTCGAGATGCCATTAACTTCGCGAACGATATTTTCTTTTAGGGCATAGATGGTTGCGGGGTCGGTTTCATAAACTTTACTTTTGAGGTACCCCCACAGAAAAAAGTTCATAGGAGTAAGATGGGAAGTAAGGGGATGTCACCGAAACGGCTAATCAATTTTAAGGGAACAAATCACGAAGAAGCGCCAACGTCTCTCTAGCAGTGTGAGGCGTGGCACCATCTTGCTTGAACCATCTTGAGAATGTTCTCTCATTTTTGGCAAAAAATAATCGTTAAGCATGCGCCGATAAGAAACCTCATTCACAGTAATGGCTTGCCCTCGACGATTTTCAAAAAAATAGGGACCGATTATTAGACTGCTTGACAATGCACACCAAACCGTCACTTTGTGAAACCAAAAGAAAATATCGTTCGCGAAGTTAATGGCATCTCGACGTCGCTTCTCCAGCGAGTGGCAAGAAATACTGAGGCCAAATTCCAAGACTGTGTCCGAAGTGACGGTCTACATTTAGACGAAAAAAAAATTTAAAAATAAAATCCGCACTTCTCTTATTTGTAATAGTTATTGAAATAAATGTATATCCTTTGCACTTTATTTTTTATTTAAATTTTAAATCCTAATTCTGCCACCGGACACCCTTTACATTAAATACACGGCGCTTACAGATGCTCAGACATTAAGAATATTGACGTATGTTTTCGAAGAGTTATGGAGGAATAAATTCATAAAGTGACGCTTTAAAACACTGGGTATCTATCTACAAAATGTATACAATATTTTATCACAGCATAAAAACGCGATTAATTAGTTCTGCAACCAAATTGTTAAAATGCTAATTTTGAAACGAATTGGTGTGAAAAAGATGCAAATAGCATAATAATATTATTAAATAGAAGTCCAGATGAGCTAAATAATGTATTCCATATAAGGTGACCGGTATCTGTGACGAAATACTGAGGACCTAATGATAAAACATATTCAAGAAAAAAAAATCACATGCACAAAATGTCCAATCTTAATCATTAAAAAACTCAAATTCGGCTAGATGAAATTATCCACCCGTATCGCAGCGGCGGGAGAAGCAAGGGGGGGAGGTCTTAACCCTATAATGGAAGCGAGGAGTAAAATTAATTCTGTTAAACTTCAAACTAATTTTTCACTGAAGTGCCGACAGATCGCGCTAGATTTCTCCATGACATGCTTTCCTTGAGTTATTTCCTTAGCAATGCCTTTATCTTCATAATAGCAGGTTGCGCCCCTTTCATGTAGATAAGTTTAATATTATTTTCACAGAGGAAATTTTACGTCTCTTTTTATGGTGGGAACTATTGACTGAAATTTATTGATCGCTTCTCGGACAAAATCAACGAGTTATTGATGCTTATTTTGATCAATTTAAGCAATAAATATGTTTAGTATGAGTGATCGTAATACATATTACCCTAAACGACAAAGAATAATCAAAGATAGGAGAAAAACGCTTAATTTAAAATGGGTATAAGATATTCTTCTCGATTTCATTAATGGGCTAAGGAAGAACGCTTCCATTCTAGGATTAAAAATGTTTTTCTTATTGAATAAATAATATTAAATAACAAGTCATTTTGTTTTTAATCCACTTTTATTATTTTTTTTTTATTTGTCGACTAGTTTCGATTCTACCGAATCGTCTTCAGGACATAGAACATACTAATTAAATAACAGGAGTGTGCTGTATATATATAGGGTGAAAATGGGGAAAGAGAGAAACAATATTAAGAGGGAGACAACAATATAACAATAAAAACATACAATACCAAATACCTAATTATATGTAGGATGGGGAAAAACAATTAAAGATAAAGAAGGTAACAGAACGTCAATTACGGTGGTGGCTTGTTTGAGGAGAGGGAGAGTTGGAGGGGAATGTAAATAGGTCTAAAATGGGAGTATAAGTAAATTTTTTTTTGGTTATTTTGTAGATGGCTATTATTAGTTTTTACTGATTTTTTTTTTATTTCGAGGGCTTCTAAGTTGTTTAGCCGTAGGCCTATTCCATTTTTGTATAGAATATTTATTCCCGTAGTTTGGTCAAAAGAGTGATTTACTATTTTATTTTACTTATCAAATGTTCCGCAAATTCCGAAAAACCTACACTATTGAAACATCGCATGTGTTCTTTGATTCTAACATTAAAATTACGGGCGGTTTTACCTATGTAAAAGGAAGGACAATAATTACATGAGTTTATAAATGCCAGAGTGGCTTAAATTGTTTTCTTTATCTTTACAGTTAATTAAAAAAATTCCTAAGTTGTTATTCGTATAATACGCAGGTTTTATTTCAGAAGGAAATTTAGCAGTACTGAGCGATGAAAAATGATTAATATATAGAATTCGGCGCCACCCGTGGTATTGAATATTATTAGTGTTTTTAGAAGTAGACGTGCAGATTTACAAACATTTGTGGATAGACGTCGTATTTTTTTGTTAAGGATTCTATCAATTGAATTATTGTCGTATCCATTATTTGAAGCAATAGATTTAATAGTTGATAACTCTTTAGCAAAAATTTTTTTCAACCTATATATTATATATACAGCGCACTCTTGTTATTTAATTAGAATGTTATTATGTTATTATGTTACTATGTCTGTAATTAATGTTATTATTATGTTACTATGTCTGTAATTAATTAATTAATTAATAAATTAATTAATTAATTTATTAATTAATTAATTAATTAATTAATTTATTAATTAATTAATTAATTCTTTAATGTTATTATGTTACTATGTCCTGAATTCGGTAGAATCGAAACTAGTCGACAAATAAAAAAAATTAAAAATAAAAGCGGATTAAAAATAAAAGCGGATTAAAAACAAAGTGAATTGTTATTTAATACATCATGTCAATCCACAATGTGTGTGCTTATTTATTCTTAAAAAATTATGTTCATATTAGAATACACGTAACCAATGTGCATGTGTTCTATTTTAAGATAAAGAAATACCTATACATGTCCTCGACTTTTCAAGTTTCTCGATATTTCACATCAAGTACTATTCACCCTGTATAATAAAAACACTCTGAACGATTGATTACATTATTGCATTCAATTAGAAGCGGCAACAAATAATCTATCTTCCCACGTAATGACATTTCCATAATAAGTATTATTAAGTATGAATCACCTACATTATGACCATGCCTAAGAAGTGCATTTGATCACGTTTTACTCTATTTTAATAATAGCTATAACCGTATCGTGTCAGAAAACAAATATTTAAACAAAACTAAATTAAATGTCAGACAAAACAAACCAAAGCCATAAAATGATGTAGATTTGTGCGAAAAGCAAAAAGAAAGATTTTTTTGTTGACGGATCACAATAATAAACTAATATAAGGAATTAATTGTTTTGTGTATAATTCGCAGAACTCCATTTAATATTTTTATAAATTTAATGTAAATCAAATTTTATATTGTTATTATTAAGTTCTCCGAGTATTTTAGTTTTTATTATTGTGACAGCTGTGTCGGAGTAATAAGGAACTCCATTCCATTTTTTTAAATAAATTTTGACGTCGTAAATTAAACACAAGAATTAAAAAAAAGAAAAATAATTTTAGCTTGTTTTCATAATTAAATTAGTTCTCAAAGTTGAAATATTTTAATAATTAAGTAAATGAAACACGTTGTTATAAACCACGAATATATTTTATTATCACCAACCGGTTTCGCTTAACTCAAGCTTCATCAGGGTAAATATAATTATTATATTATATTTACCCTGATGAAGCTTGAGTTAAGCGAAACCGGATGTGAAAATAAAATATATTCGTGGTTTATAACAACGTGTTTCATTTACTTAATACAATGTCAAACCACAAGTGATTGATTCTTACGAAAATATTATATTTTAATGAATTTAAGCATGAACGCGTGACGTCAGAAGCCGCCGATCGAATGATGTCAACCATATAGGATGTATTGAAGAAATGGTGTTTTATTCATTTTTAAACGACGATATAATTTCTACATATAATATAGAATAAAACTTATACATTCAAAATCGGCACTTGTTGATCCACATGAATATATTTTTAAGCCATAATATTTTTTGCTCGAGTTCCTTTTTCAACTTCAGGGTCAATATTAAACGGAAATATTTATCTCATTGAAAAATTATAACATATGTCCATGTTCACATTTGATATTAATATTATAAATACCAAGTCAATTAGAATAACTTTTAAATGTCCTAAATGATATATACTCGTATATTAAACGTCGTTAAATCAGGGAAATGTCAAATGCGAGTACGAAGGTATTATGATATATAAGTACACAATTATATAATTTTATCTAAGAATTTGTATGTGAGACATTTTAAATATTTAATTGTTGGATTTTGTGAATACGACCTATAATAACAATGTACCTACCTAATATAATATGTTTTACACCTGTGTCACGATAATAATTTAAATTTTATAATAAGTATGTAAGTATCAGAGTGGTAGATGTTGTCAGTATCGTCCTGGTGAAATACCACCATTCAGAAACGAAATGTTGGCTTAAATGGCTTTAGCCGTCTTAACAGTCCTCCCCTGATCTCCTTCCCTTCCTCAATACCTTCAACCTCACAACATGCCCCAATTATGGATGCCATAGTCTCACTGGCTCCAGGTGGCTGGAAACAGTTGGGATTCTTGTGTGATACCACATAACAAAAAAAATCAAAAATACGAGCCTCTAAAGCCTCTGAAGGATGTATACAATATAATAAATAATATTAATGTACGAAGGAAAATAGTAAAATGCGTGCTCATAAATTACATCAAAATTTGTATACGTTATTACCTTCGTTACTTAATTGACACAGCGTGAAGGTGTGAAGAACAAATAAATGACACTTGAGTAAAAGTGCGAGTTCAGGTAAATAATTAATTGATACACTTTAAATTCCTAAGATGAATTTTCTTTAGAATTCCAATGTTTTGCCACTATGTTTTCTTCGTAAATAGTGAAATCATTCGAATAAACAATTATTATTTATTGTAATTTAACATGTATGTTTGTTTGATATTAACACGTTGTTTGATACGGTTGAATTACTGTCAATATTTATTTAATTTGATGTTCATAATTAATGTAATAATAATTCAAAAAGAAGGCATTACCACAGGCAAGGTCACAGGTCAAAAAATAACGTTGAAAACATTTATAATGCATCAAAAACGATATTATCTACATATTACACCCGTGAAAATCTCAACCATAATATATATATATATATATATAAAAGTGAATGCTTGTCTGTCTATCCTCGTTTTTCTCGAAAATTGCTTAAGCGGTTTCGCTGAAAACGGCACATTTTGTTCATATTAGTTCCGGAAAGGTTCAGAGAGTAGTTTGAATGAAATCCAATATGTAAAACTGTTGCTATAAAGTTTTAAAATTAGTATGAAAAACATTGAACCCGCCATATTTTTAGTCTATATATATATATATACATACATCACTCTGGTTAGCCACAGATTACATATTTAAAAGAAGAAGGGTTGGGTAGAATTTTTTTTTGAAAAAATAAATTTTTGGAATGAAATAAAATTTTCAAATGAATGTTTTCATTGTTTAGAGATAGTAGATCGATGTCAAATCAATCAAGCAGACTAGATAGCCTAACAAATCTATTCTTTTTAGCAAATCTAGTCTTTGCAATTATTTTTTAAAGCAGTTTTTCTCGATCATCTCAGAATGTACGAAACGGCACATAAGCTATATTATATATGCAGTGACGATATGTGGTCCGTTTCTTTAATATGACTGTTTCAAAAAGAGTTTAATTTTAGTATTTTACAAGTAGGCGTAGGCACTCGGGTATCAAAATTGATTGAAAAGATATAAAATGTTATCTTCGAGAAAAAAACTTGCTCTATTAATTTTAATACTAAAACGACCAACAAAAATTTCAACGTATTTAATCGAGGACAAATGACGGTCTAATTTTCCTGCAAATAATTAAAGTTTAAAATATTGTCGTCGTCATTCCGAAACTTTTGAACTATGGACGAGTATCAAAATCAATAGGAAAACAAAGAAATAATAAATATATTTCACGGTGGTTTGTCCTCTTGTTATGAATAATAAAATCACAAATCTATGACCGCAGGCGCCGCGTTTGACCGGCGACATCAACGCGACGGGAGTCGCAACCTTTCAGAAGATATGAATCAGGGATTCTGAGAAAGACAAATTAAGTTCATTGTTTCTTATTGACAACAACATAGATATTATACAAATACAACTCAAGATAGAAACAAGTCCTAAAAACGGCCTTTCGAGTTATTACCATAATTAGATTCGTTCGCAACGCTGAGATTTATATATTTCCATAAATAAATCACTCTTATTCAATACTGTCTCGTCGAGATATCTGAACAAAATTTATTTACCGAATTACAAATGTTCACTATATACTATTATAGTTTCTTGTTGTATTTAAATGCTATCCCTAATCATATCCATTTATTTTACAGTGAAACTAAAAAATATGTATTGTTTTTGTAACTCTCATTATATTTTCCAACGTCATTGAAAACATTGAAAGGTGAATATTTCATTATCACTTATTTGGACTTGTTTCTGTCTTGAAATGGTGCATCGATATTTACTGCAAGATAACGTTCCTTAGCCACTAAGTATGGTCGAATTAACGATAATTACTGGCAATACCCCCTGGCGTCCACTCACAAAGAAACGAGCGCATTAAAGCTATAAGGTCGAGAAAAAACAAAGGTCAATTAAGACCCTAGGGCTATGTGGAAAACGTATAAAACAAATAATGTATTAACAGTTTTCTACAATTGAAACGAGGCTCACGTCATTATTAAATCATTATCTATATTTTTAATCGACTGTACTCTATATAAAAATACAGTGCACTTATAATTGCATATGTTACAATCATTTTTAAAATACGTTTTTGACTAATTAAACGTTTCAAGGTCAGCGATGATAAAATGTTCCAATTTATCAGTCAGATACTAGCGTTCTTAAAACTAACTTAAATTAAACAAGTACAGAAATAATTAGACATTATTACGTGAGGGTAGTGAGAGTGGTGATTTGGGGGGTGTTGGTAGGAGTGAAAATAACTAGGAAACATAGTTAACAAAGACAAAGGTGATTTACAGGGTGCTATTATTTTATTAATTAAAATAATTTTAGAAACCGGTAGCGAGGTAATAAAATTAAGTAACAAAAGTTATACTTTAAACTTTTATACTTTATATTTTAAACTTTTAAATCTCATTTTTAATTCATTATTCTACAAAAAAAAAAATTTAAAATGCATATCATACTTTAAACTTTTATAATTTATACTTTAAACTTTTACCTCTCATATGTAATTCATTATTACTCTACAATAAATTTAAAAAAAAATGCATCATACTTTAAAAACAAAAACAAACAAAAAACACAACAATTTTTTTTTAAATTTACTTTATGGATTAATTTATATTATTTCATATATATATATGAACTAAACTTATCAATTTGACTGTCCTAAAACGGGATTTGTTAATAGTTCGACAGTTAAAGCCTTCTTAAATACTTTCGAAAAATAACTAGTGATTAAAACTCTTCAAACAGAGAAATTGTTACGTAGTAAATGCGCAAGAAACACATAAAAACAGTTTTCATTTATTCATCAATAAAGAATACCAAGCACAGTACATAAGTCTGTTAATGTCAAGTTTGCGATTATTTATAAGGTGTGGTGATATTATATCATACACCTTTAATAAGGATGTTTAATGTATGACGTGATAATTCTTATAGTGGGTTAATGTTAACTTTATTTTCAAGTTAATGATGTGATCCTTGGAAGATAGTATTGTCTGCATCGTTCGCAAGGAAGTATTATATAGATACTGTTTCATGCTGCTTTTTTACCGGGTTAAGGATTATCACAATTGATGAATAATTCTAAAACGTGCACTTATAAAAAGTAATCAAAAGATATTAGGGTCTGAACGTAAGAACAAGGCGTAATCAACATTACATTAGTAAGGCAATAGGAACAAGAGGCCTGAGTCATTTACATCTACGGAATGCGCGGTGTAATGATTGGAGTAGGTGTACAAAAGAAATAGAGTAAAACATAAAAATAATAACAGATAGGTCGGATACCAAGGTCGGACATTTCATCAATCAGCCGAGTTCACGCCTTTTCCTAGACAATGAAATTAAAGCAGAGAGTGGAGCGGGCAGGGGCCGACTCTACAAAATATTGGGTAACTATTGAATCAAATTCAAAGAAAATTGTTCTGAATCTTGTACGAGAAATGGTTGAATATTTTCAGATTATAAACTTTGGAGAAGTCAAATCCAGTTCTAATCATACAGCGTACTGACGTTAAATATTCGCTGTCAATTAAGGCACGCGGCCAATGCCTAAAGATCTATTCACATCTATCAGCACCGCGCAGAGCAGAACAGTACAGTAAAGGCACAGCACAGACGCGAGTATGGCTGTCAACTGAACTGTCAACTGAGCGTTAGCGTCCGTCACAACATGTTTGAGGATTTCATAAACCAAATCCCATATTTATTATTACTTTATAATCTAATTCCCTGACAAATTTAATCAATTTTACATTAATTATCCATCTTCTCGGTTTTAGCAATATCTGCGTCTAATGACGCCAACTGACGAAGATTGCGATGCTGTTCATACTAAGGGTATGTGTTCATGTGAACTGCGCAGGCGCAGACGTCAATTAGGTGGTTACTGACTTTACATAATACAACTGGTCTGGAATAATTCTCCTGTCAGAGAGCGTAATTAGATGCAATTGATTCATCAAACTCACATAATTAATGTTTTCATTACAATAAAATTAGCATTTTTAAGCAAAACAATCGTTTTATTTTATTTTAAAAAATATCAGTATTTACCGGCAGAGCTGCAAGTCACCGGACCGACCACTCTCTGACTTTATGCACTTTGCCGCCGTGGGTTGTCAAGGAAAAGTAATGTGGGTCCGTACCCGCCATAGGTGTTCCAACACGCTTTTTATAATTACAGACCGTAATGCGAGACCTTACGGAAGAGAAATAATAACAGCGTGTAGGTTATTTTTACAGATAATACTGGCCGCTCGAATATGTAACAAGCATTATTTTTTAAATATATACAGGGTGTAAGGAGACGTATCTGACATTTTAACCAGCGGTTCCAGAGCTAATGTAGAGTAAAAGGGGTAGAAGACATTATGCTGTTAATATGACTTTTTTCCATTGGCTAGAACGGCGATCGTGCTTTCGGAGGATCAGGGCCTAAAGCCTGAAATGAAATGCCGTGCCGCATGACTCAAGAATTATCAAAGACTCGACAGAATACAGAACTAAACTTAAAACTCATCTTTTCAGATAATCGTATCCATAAATTGAAGAAATGCACCCGTAAATTGCTTAGCTAGGATAGCCGGTTAGTGCTTACCTAAAGTCATTAAATAGAAAAAGTTTAAAAATTCACAGCCCGCAACACTGATAAATAAATAACTAAATAAATAACTAAAAGTGTAAAAATAAATTTAAAAAATGTTAATATCTATTAAAAGCTTCTTACGCTTTTTAAGGTCATTTTATAAATATTTTCCAGTCCTAAAAATTATAAATATTCCAATAAATACCAACTCTTCTTGTGTCACCAATCTTCTAATAAATGTAACATCAATGGAAAAGAGGAATAAAATAGCAACTGTAAAACTATCATCTCTATACTTAATTTTTCTAATAAAACTGTGTTCATATGAAGCGACCTGCCAGGAAAGTATGTTTTTCTGTATCTATTTTTATATAATTAGATAAAGAATAGGAAGTATAATTTGTAGAGGGCCCTTGAGATGATTTTTCACAAAAACGGCGCTATACAAATCATCCAATTTTTAACATTATTGTTAACTTTACGACAGCCAACTTGTGTGCCAAGTGGTACCTTCGCACCGTGCTGTTCGCGCAGCACTGGTCAAGGGATTGTGTGGGGGCGGGCTTTCAATGGGCTGGCATGTCCCAAGCAGATGGCCACATGTGAAAGAACATAATTATGAATTCCGAAAACGACTCCACTGGATTCCCAACAAAACACCACGCAAAAGATACACAGTTTCCCTTCGTTACAATATTCTAAACACTATTAATTCACCTAATTATCTTCATTATTAGCTGCATCATTCTCTCACTCATTCTCAGTACAAACATCACGTCTCTGGAACGAACTGCTAAGATTTGGCTGACATTAAGAGTTTTTTTTAAAGAAAGACAAATATTCCCTGGTTACGAATAACCTGACAATATTTAAAAAATCTCCAACTACCATCACAGTAAGCGGAAGATGTTGCTTGTGTTGTAATGGAGGACTTACCCAGCCGAGGAATTGAACTCACGACGCCTGGGTGAAACCCAAACGCGATGCCAACTCAGTCACTGACAGGTCTTATTTTCTTCTTTCTATCAGCATAAAAATGGTTAATTCATTCCCTTCCCTTCCCTTATCCCAATCTCCCTTGAAACTTTAATTTTAAAATACATACTGATGGATGATTGTAAACGTACATGTATGTGTGGAAAATGCTGCAATATTATTATACTGTGTTTATTTTCCCACTAAGGTTTAGTTGGTAGAGATTGCCACTAGGCAATAAATCAGCTCATAAAAAATATATACTTGTAAAATATAAAAAAAAATTATAATAACCTTATCTTGGGGCGCATCTACCCTTTTCACTCAAAATAAGTTTAGGAATCACTAGTAACAGTCTATCGTGTACGTTCTACTACACCCTGTATACGATATTAACGCATGAAGGGGCACTTGAAATTTATGACCTTTGGGACCCATGACAATGTAATCAGTCAGAATTGATTTCTAAAAAAAAAACTGTACATATTGAAAAAGTATGGGATAAGTTCAAGGATAACTAAACTAATAGCATACCAAAAAAACACATTTTTTACCTATATTATAATAATGCTGGACGTTCAAAATATGAACTCATTAAAATGAATTGAAACAATGCAACATTACTTGATGGTAACAACCTTATTCAAGGCAGAAAAAACATTGTGATGAATACGCGGCCATGCGTCAAGTTCAATATTTCAAAGTCGGTATAAAATTCCCTAAACCACTCCCTTTATTTGCCCTCGTCCTTTTAGCGGTTCTTTGTAAACGGTTTAGTGAACTTTCTCCAGCGACACTTTTTTTTTTAAATTGGGTTGGACCTACTGCATATCAATGACGTGTTTTGTTCTATGGCTAAAGGTAGGCTGTGTGCAGTTTTTCATGTTCGGCATGAATTGTAAATATTTGAAAATGGCAATTTTCTAATCATCTTCCGGTGATTTGTGTGATTGACTGAATAAATGAGTGTACAAGTTTCCTTACAAACACATGGAAAAATACATTTTGAGGAACTGTTTTTTTATTTATTTTTTTGTTGGTTCGTTTTTCTTAGGGTAGGCACAGCTTTTGGAGTGCACGTCGCTGCTGCTTGAACAAACGGAGGTCGACCTCGGTGTTACCAAAAAAACTCACAAGATTTTTATTGTAATTTCATAAATTTTCATACTGTAAATTTAGTATAAGGTTTTGAATAACAAACTCCCGTTAAAAAAAAAGGAAAAATTATACCATATATACATATATATATATATATATAGAAAGGGACGCTTAGATGGTTTGGGCATGTAGAGCGAATGAACGAAGAAAAGAGTGTAAGGAGAATACGTGACGCGAATGCGAATGGAAGAAGCAGGGGACGCCCGAGGAAGACATGGCACGATCAAGTGAATCAAATACTAGTCGGGCCATGTCAGAAGTCGTGAATAATAGAAAAGAATGCATGAGACGATGTATGAATGTGAATGAAGCAAGAAGTGTATGCCAAGATCGAGTTGTTTGACGGTCCGTCCGTGATGGTTAGTTAGTTAGTTAGTTAGTTATATATAATGAAGAAAACTTCGCTTTCGAAACTGTGTATTAATAAAGTGGTGAATACAAAGTTATTATATAAATTATTTATTTTTTACTGTCCAAAAGGATCGTGCCATTTTAACACTACCGTAGTTTGAGTTTACACGTCATATCTGATAGACAAACTTTTTAAATATTTTACTGTTTCACCGAAAACATACAATTTTAATTCATTATTTTTCTTCGTGTTTTAATAAGCAGAATACATTAATATATTAATAGAATGTCTTACACAAAAACATACAAACATTATCACTTATTCGTCATTTTCTCGGGGAATTTGGTCGGTTACCACTATTACTACATAAACACAACTGCAGAAGTGATTTTAGCAAAGTGAGAACCCCCAAAGAGATTTTATAGGTGTACAATATATATAGGGTGTTTTTTTTTAGAGGTTTGGGTTTTAAACACCTGTGAAATGGCCTCCACGATCGTTTGATCTCACACCGTTAGATTACTTTCTTTGGGGGTATGTGAAGTCACTGGTCTATGCTGATAAACCAGAGACGTTGGACCATTTGGAAGTCAACATTCGCCTTGTTATTGCCGATATTCGGCCCCAGTTGCTCGATAAACTTGTCGAAAATTGGACTTCACGATCGCGCTTCATTCGAGCTAGCCGTGGCACCCATATGCCCCAAATCATATTTAAACAATGGCATTAAATTATCTATTACATTTTTTTATTTTTTTAAATTATTTAAAATTATCTATTTTTTTTCATTTTGAATTTGTATACCACTAAAAAAAAACACCCTGTATAATGTTCATTATTGTTGTAGGTTAAGCGAAGCCAGCAGTTCACAATGGAGTGTTGATACAAACCCTGATATATGGTAGTGAGGCATGGAACTGGCGGAGGAAGGATGAAAGTAGACTGAATGCTGTAGAAATGAGATCTGATGGTAAAACCACGTATGATCGTGTGAAAAATGTTGAGATTCGTAAAGAACGCAAGACTGGTATAAGCGTAATGAGTAAGATTAAGAAAGGGGCGCTTAGATGGTTAGGGAATGAACGAAGAAAGACACGATCAAGTGAATCAAATACTTTAGTCGGGCCATGTCAAAAGTAAGAATAACAAAAAATAATGTATATTTTTTTTATGTTTGTTTTATTTGGAGACCAACAGTTTACATAAAATAATAAGTATAATGAATAAGTGACATAAATTTGACCATTTACAGGTTTCCACTTGGGTATTATTTATAAGTAAATCTAGTGATTTGCGAAGAAATCAAAGTAAAATTAAAAAGGTAATTATACAAAATAAAGCGCCCTTGAGGTGATTTTCCCACGTAAACGGCGATATAGAAGTAATCCAATTATTATTATTATTACTATTAAAGAAAAAATATAAATTTAAAAGTTACACGTAATTTTTCATGGGTTCTGGAAAGGAAGAGGGTAGGGGGGGTCGATTTAGTTGAAATGTATGTGTGTGATTTTATATTAAGGGGAACGGCTGCGGTGCCTGTTCATACAAAACTGAATTTTGGAGTGGAGGTCAAAATACCTATCCGAACTGAATGATCATTTTTTTTAATTAAAGGTTTACCAAATATCTAGTACGGATGAGAAGTATTTTATTTATTTTTGTTTTAATTTTTTAAGTATGTGCCATGAAAAAAAGATTAATTTTCATAATTTTAGAGGCAGCTTAGAAAATTATTTGCGGGTTTATCGTACTTCTTAAAAAATATATCACATATGCTATGTAAATATGATTACATAAATAAAGATGCCTCTAAAATCGCGAAAAGTCAATTCCTTTAATGGCCGATGTTTCATAAGGTAAAACAAAAATAAATAAAATACTTCTCATCCGTACTAGATATTTGTTAAACTTTAATTAAAAAAAAAAAAATTTAAAAAAAAAAACAGATCATTCAGTTTGGATGGGTATTTTGGCCTCCAAAGTTAATAGATTGGTGAGAGGTGGTGGATGTGTGAGACGATGTATAAATGTGATTGGAGCAAGAAGTATATACCAAGATCGAGTTATTTGGCGGTCCGTCCTCTCTGTCTACCTTTGCAATGAAACGGCGTGATGGTTAGTTAGTAAGATAGGTTAAGTTATTTAGGCGCCCTTAAATATTGCTCAACTACTAAAGATAAATTTTACTGAACTATTAAAAATTATCTCTTTAAATATACTCTTAACCTTTCGACCAAACAGCGTTAAACGATGTTGAAAAATTAACACTTACTACAATAAAGTACTAAAAAGTGTACTCTGCGCGCGCCGCACGGCACCTATACGACACCCATATGACAAAAACACTTCGGACCGTGGCCGAACTGCGGTAGACCGGCGCGAAAACTGCGGGGAGCTGTTTGTCCGCTCGCGGAATTTGACCTTTCGACACAGATGTCGTAAAGAACAAGGCGACACGAGTCCGGCGTTCGGTGGCGCCCGCCGCATCGGAACATCCTGAATTATTTACTGTCTCACCGTCGGGAATTCTTCAGTTTATCGAGTTTTTATTATTCTAATGTTACGTAAGCGGGGGCGTCGTGGTTTCCTTTGTTCGGTGTGGAGATACTTCTAGGAAACTTTATTATAGCGTGTCTGGGGGGAAAATTATATGAATACCGCACAAGAGTCCCAACTGCTCCCAACCGTCCGGAGACAGTGAGGCTATGGCATCCCTAATTCGGGAATGTCGTGAGGCTGAAGGTATTGGGAGGGGAAGGATAAGGGGAAGAGGAAGGTGGGAAAATACCTGACTATTCAGATCTGGTCACCAAACACGGCTAGAAGCCATTTCAAGCAACGATACGATTCTAAATGGTGGTCTTTCACCAGGGCGATAATGAGAGTATCTTCCACTCTGGAACGTGCGCAAATATACTGTTATTATTTTTAAATGAATTAATTGTGAAACAACACAAATTAATTAAATAAAATTTACATGCGCACGCCGGGATTTGAACCCGCGACCTTAGGATTCGTAGTCGAGAGCCTTACCCCTCGACCATGGAGGCCGTCATTATTGACTAAAATGAGTCTCAGTCACATAATATAGTGTAATTAAATCGATGCGGTTTAGTAAAGAAAGCTTAAAATAAAATTATGTTTAGGGTCAACCTTTAGCATTTTTATGTGAATGTCGCACAAGAGTCCCAATAATCCGCCAAGAATTAGTGAAACTAAAACGTCAAGTTGTGGGGAATAAAGAAGTGGGCGGGAGAATGATACGCCGAAGAGGAAGGTTGGGAACTAACTACCTATTCAGATCTGGTTACTAAACGCGGCCTATGCCACTTCAACCAAGGAGTTCGCCATAGGCCGCAGCCAAAACAAATCGAGCGCGGTGTACAGGGCTATAATATAGGCACAACTCGTCGCGTCGTAGGGGCGATGGACTTCTATTCAAAACAAACATTTAATACGATTATGTACGATAGTGGTTTTCCTTCCAATCTGGGTATTATAGAAACAAATACAGTAATAATCACAGAACAGGTCATTACTAGAGGTGCCCTAACACGCAAGGGAAAGAAACCAATATAAGGGTTGCGAGTGGCGAGTTTGGGCCGGTCACTCTCATTTTATTTGTAAATAAATGCATCCCGACAGTCTCCAGGTAGCTCGCATTGCACTACAAAGAATTAGTATTTTCTCTTCGAAAAGCAATACTGCCAATGATCAACTCATCATAATTACAATTGTGCGGAGTTTATGGCAAATCTCCTTTTTCCCGTAGCTGTGGTAACAGATTCCAAACCTAGACCAAACATACAATAAGTAAAACAGTAAATAAGAGAAGGTTTTGGCTTATTTACAAAACTTCACCCTTTCACAAATATTTTAAATCTGCTTACCGCAGTCAAAATCAGGCGAAAGAAACTTGAACGATTGCGATTTCGAATCACTAAAACTGTTAATGTATTATTGAATTTAATAAGTAAAATACAGTTCAAAAACGTTTATCTGTGGAATGTAATGCTATAGTTTTGATTATTCCCTTTATTACTTATATTTTTACAACGTTTTAACGCCCAAGAAACCATGGTAATTGTTTTATTCCTGAAAAATTTCGAATAATCGCTCGCCGCCAGTCAATACATGAATTATGACGTCATGTTGTCGAGAAATGCGTGGTACCAAATTTAGGTTGTCACGTCGTTTCCTCCAGCCGTCGGAAATGGTAGACAATTTTGGCTCTTATGGGACACCTATTCATTCGGAGGTCAGTGATAATAACGTTTTTATGCACCAGAGTGTCGAAATGTCAACAATTCTTTAAGTGTTCTGTTTACACTATTTTCAGGTCAATTGATTTTCTGGTTTTCGAGACACTTAGTTCAGCAATTTTACGATAATTTTATGCAGAATGAATGTTCGGATCAAAAACATAATAATAACATTATCTCGGCGGGACTATTCTAGTTCGGGGCAGATTTGACAATAAACAGCGGATTAATAATACCGATAAAGAAATACTACGAAATGCTAAATAAAAACATATTGGTAAAATATCAGGAATATTGACTGCAGGGGTCCCTAAGAAAAAAAAAAACTTCTGATCTTCAAAAACATTTTATTTTATTTATGTGATTGCATACATTTCAGCAAACATCCATCCTTGACCCTTTCAATATATCACAATTTCAAGTGTACTTGCGGGTCAAGAGTAATACAAGTTTTTAATTATAGCACCTATAGCTTTGCCCTTCACTTGCGGTGCAATAAAATCCCTCGAGCTCTGGTGTTGTACACTCAGTATACAAGGAATATGCATAGGAATAATTGGTTAAAGTTTGTCGGGTGGGTGCTGTTACACCCTGTATAATTTACTTTATTATATCCGATTTTACTTTTCCAATAAGAACACTTTGACTGTCCAACTGGGAAGTTTCCGTTTCGGGACAGTCAAATTGACAAGCTTTCAAAAGGTCTATTCACATCTAACGGCACCGCGCAGTGCAGACACGTAGAGTGACAGGCACGGCACAAAAGATAGTATTCACATTACACCGTCAGTGAATGTCTTCATAGTGGACGACAGTGTACAAAGCGCCACAACGACTATAGCCGACCTCTGGTTCTAACTCGGAGACAAACTCTCCATTAACATCTCCAAACAATAACACACCAATACTACAGTAGCCCAACTTCACATAACTCATGAATGTAAAACTATGTACCTTGTTTTGCCGAAGCGATCATTGCTAGTGTATCTATCAACGGTCTACTCAAAGTGTCCCCCTTTAAGAGTATTCTGTGTTATTTATCCTAAAAAAATATGGATGATAATTCATTGTCTTAGCTTAAATACATTCTTGAATATAATGGAAACAATCACTCTATCATTTATTTTAGCGTCTTGCAATATATCGTAAGGAATAAATACAGTCAGCTTCTTTTTTTTTTCAATTTAACATATATGAAAACTTAGACCAAGCCGTATTTAGTTTTGATAATTTAACTGCATCTCTTTGTATGCTCTATAAATAATGTGTAATGATAGCCTGTCCAAAAAGAGAAAAATAAATGTAAAAAAAAAAACTCCGTAGAATAGATGGTAATATAAGAATAGGAAGTAATATTTGTACAGCGCCCTTAAGGTGATTTTTCACAAAAAACGGCGCTATAAAAATCATCCGATTATTATTATTATTATGTGAACAACTAAATTTGTCGTGCCTGCCACTTTACGTGTGGCACTGTGCGGTTCCGGTAGACGTGAATCGAACACGATTCATCAAGCATTAAAGAAGATAGTATTAGCATATCCTAAATGAAACACGAAACCGAAAAAACCCACAGAAAAAAAGGGACCTCTGTCATACCTGGTTTGTCCCGGTAAGACAGAGGTCCTGGGTTCGAGTCCCAGATGCGACTGATACCTTTTTATTTTCTGTGGGTTTTTTTTTGGTTTCGTGTTTCATTTAGGATACGTTAACATTATCTTCTTCAATGATTAAATATTACAATGAGGTTTATAAACTCCAATAAGTTATTAAAAATAAATGGAATCAATTCATCACAAGCTAGGGAAATCAGTAAACCAAAATACCATCTACATTTTTTACTCCGAATATGCTCAGGAATCACCGGTTGAAGTATACCGGGTACCGTGGTGTTACAGCCTGTATACCCAACAATACGAGTACACTATGATAGATAAATCAAACAGTTCAGTAGTTCATCTGCATAATAAATTAGTAACTATTTACTAGAATATGAAATAACTTAGCCCGGGATTTAAGACGTTTGGCGACTGACATCGACAATAATAATAATATGATTGGTATTATTTTCAATCCTTGTTATCAAGATAATAATAACGACTTGAAAATAAAATTCCATCGGAGTGAGTCAGCCACTCGATGGAAAAAAAAATAATGATAGAAATATGTATACTTACATAAATGTTTGTTTACAGAAACGCAGCAAATACATAGAAACTGGTTTTGGGTTTGCGAATAAATCTAGGATTTTTATCATCGTATTCCTAGCTTCGGCAAAGCATTCTAAAATAATGTTATTGTTTACTTTATATTGTATTAAGATGCAGTCATTTATGAATTTGAATGCGCGGCAATGTCGTAGGTTTTTAGGATATATTTAACTAAGGTGGCCTTCTTTTTTCAATGCATTCTCCAATTATGGGTTAGCCACCATCAAGGCAATCTTCACCTAGCACAGTGGTGCACAACCAGCAGCCTGCAGACCACATATTTTCAATTTCGAACGGCCCGCTTGGCTAAATAAAATTTCTAAAAGTTTGCAGTAAAAATAATTCAACGGTTTCTGTTCTGTTTTGCGGAGGGGTTTAGAAGCAAACTTTAGCCTGTCCTCAACTAATCTTTAGTAGTTTAATTTTGAATCACAAGCTTTTCTACATATTCTTAAAACGATAGAATTTTACGGTTTTACCAAATGTAAAATGAATAAAAAAACATCATTTATTGGTTTTACCTTGAACCTAGTAAAATTATTCTTCTAGCTTTGTTTACGTGTTATATGATATATGTATTAAAAAGTTATAATTTTAATAGGTTAGTGACATCAACGAACGCAAAATTAACCATATCAAGATATATAAATGTACCCTGTCCCTCGGCCCGCGAACAAATTAAAAATGGATAAATTATTGCCCTCGACAAACTAAACATGAACAACTCGACTGAAAGCAAAATGGCTCTTGTGCCAGTTAAGTTTTGAAGGTATAGTAGCAGGCATCTTCTTCTACTACGTATTCCAATCCCCTGGATTTATCAGTTGGTAATCTTAGATTTTTAGCACCTCATGATGTGACCAAGAATTCTTGTGTCCAGAACGAATTCTTGTATCCAGAACGATTTCACTATTTTTGGTCATTCGATGAAGTTACCCACATCTAATTATTTCTAATTTTAAAAAGTGTCAATTCATGGTGGAATTCCATATTAAAATGAATTTTTAACCCACGTCTAAATTGATTCCCATATCTATTCAGGATGTTTTGAGGATGCGCCGATACAAAGTTACTAATACGTCTACAATTCCAAGGCTTCAATAACTAACCGAATCCACTTATTTATATTTTTTATATTAACGGACCATTGTCCAATTGCACGAAATACAAAACACGAAATGAGAAAAACAAGAACAGCAGAAAAATAATAGCACATACATAATACTCGTACATGAATGAAGCAATGACAAAAATATACCTGTACATTTGAGAGAACATTCAAGTCAAAGCCTGAACAAGGTTTTGGTAGAGTTCATGACGTTAGACATATTAAACGATTCGAAGTTTATGCTCGTGAAGACTGACAAAAATCATTTGGACTGGTACCCAAAATTTCAAGGCCCTGGCTTGAAAAAGTCTCAACATTCTGGACAGTAGAAAATGGTACCCGAGTCTACGCCAATGAATATTGAAGTAAATGGATTGAAATAAACGATAACTGATATATAAAAAATGTCGCTGGCTGCGAAAGTTTCAAACTCGTGGGATGTTGGAGTTTTGTACTAGTTTAGTAAAAAAACATGAATTTGTACGTAAGTTAGGTACCCCCCCCCTATTTATCCAGGTTTTTTGAGGATTTCTATAACCACAATGAATGTGCCAAATTTGGGTTTAGAATTCTCCGAAGTTGTCCAGATGTTTTGAACAGATTTAGGATACACGATGATGTCGAGTATTGGACTAAATTGAAAACAAGGCGACAAATCACTCCCAAACGCCTTTAGCGAAGTAAATAAGAATCTATTGTACGAACCGTTTCGACGAAATCGCCAGAGAAAAGAATCGGACAGAAAAGGTGGCGTGACAAATTCGCTATTTTCCCGAGAACGCATTTGGAATATTTAATAATACGCAGGCAAACAAGCAGACAACGATAAACGACTGCGATACTTAGTTTATATAATATGTTGCATCATTTACATGAAATTTCACCTCAAGAGCGCTTTACAAAGCTAGAAAGTAACACTTGGGGTAGTTACGTTACCATAAAATTACAAAATTCCTAAGTAATTGTGATATTCACATTATTACTCATATTGAACAATTTTTATAGCGACGTTTAATATTTTTAAAAAAATACTCCAACGGCGCATTTCTTGGCACTGATAATTTTTAGATTTTTCTAAAGAAAATATCTAAATATTTTGTAACACTGACTGATGTTAATTTACTAATAAGAATGATTACCTAAATAGATATAGTAAAATTTTACACACTTTCATTATTTTGTTCAGTTAATTTCAGAAAGAACAATTTATTTTTAAATATACCTTTTTTTTATTACATCTGGTAGGTAATTATATATGCCCTCTTCGTAGCTAATGGATTGCTTTCCATATTGTATATATTTGGTGTGTAAATGGATGTTATCATGTTGTCGCGTAAAGTGTGTGTGTAGTTGTAATTAACCGTTTGAATGGCAATCGGCGATATTCGTCGATTCGTGTTTTTACGGAGATTGCCGATCGTCGATTTCCGTCGATTGCGTCAGTCGTGTTTTAAATCGCGCGTACGTCGCGTGTGCTGCTGCGACGTTGGTAAATATTATCGTAATATTATCTTAATAGTTGTATGAAAGTAATAAACCGTTTAAAATTCGAATTCACTTATTATTTTTTTTATTTTAAGTAATTTAAAAATGATAATGTCGAGCGAGTACTAAGAAATGTCTGACAGCGGGAGCAACGATTTTGACTACTCTAGTAGTATTTCTAGTGAGAGCAGCTCTGATGAGAGTGAGATCAGTGATCAGATATCAGTGTTTCCCAACCGCAGGATGCGAATTTTGAGTAATGCTTCGGATCGTGACCAAGAAATGGAGAGCAACACCAGAAATGACTCATTTTCATATGTACCGTATTTTTCTTTTTTTTTTTTATAAAATACTGTATTCATTTATACAAGCGTTTTTTTTTTTCAAATATTTCAATATTTTTTAATAAAACACCGAAAAAATCATAAAAATCCATGGAAATTCAAAGAATTTAAAAAAATAAACATTTAAAAAAAAAAATACACTTTTTTGGTGGCATTTTACAAGCAACTATATGACTTTTTTTGGCACTCAAACGGTTAATAAATTATTTATTAATTGATAAACTAAAGTTCTTAAAAACTTAAGACAAGATTTTTGTGCATAGCGCAAAGGGTAACAATTATTATTTTTATAAACAATAATTATTAATCTAAAACACTCATCCAAATTGAAAAAACCTTCCGAGCAAAGATAAATGTCGCCGGCAGGACTCGAACCCGCACCCTTCTAATGTCCGGTCAGATGCTCTACTGTTGAGCTACGTCGGCTTATCGCAAACCCGCCAAGTTAATCAATATATACTAGTGTTCCATTCAATAATTACTGTTTTTATTATATTTTCACCTGTAAACAACCAACTTTATTACTATGAGAGAGGCTTGTAACGGCTAAATCCCTCAAATAGATGGCGTCGAGACAAATTATGTCTACATTTTATTGGTGAAAATTGCTTTGACTTGTCAAATATTTATTAATTGATAAACTAAAGTTCTTAAAAACTTAAGACAAGATTTTTGTGCATAGCGCAAAGGGTAACAATTATTATTTTTATAAACAATAATTATTAATCTAATAATTATTGTTTATAAAAATAATAATAAATTATTTGTTTGTATGAGTTTATTTTATATATTAATTTTGTTGATTGCACCGAAATTACCACTTCACAAAATATTCAACACAATCCAAAAAAGTTCTCGTTCTTTAACGTATATCCCGATTCTTAATACGTTAACCCTATGTTTTTTTCACCTATGCTTAAAACGGTGACCGGATAATTCAACACTCGTATAAAACGGCAAATTAAAAGTGATGAAGTAATTAAAAGCGGAAACAAACAAAAAAACACTCAATCTAACATCATAACCTATTTTTTATTTACTTTTAATGACTTTAAATTACTTTTAAAAAGTATGCCGATTCATACGTGTGTTGAATAATCGTGGAACCGTTTGAAACTAGTTGGCTAAACACAAAGTGATGTGACGCATGCGAACGTACAGATCTTTTATACAAAAAAAAATACCTCAACGATTGGTAAAAGGCAAAACCATAAAAAAGAAAAAAAATATTAGGAATCAAAATCAAAAAAAGGAATTGAACAGCCACAATTTTTTCATAAATATGCAAGTAATTCCTGCTAGAAAAATAAAATTATCAAACTCCGGCATAATAATAATAGACGATATCTTCTGTGCATAAGTCGATTGTAAAAAAATAAATAATGATACCCCACTGTCGATAATTTATCTATACATCAATCAAAATCGGCAGGTACTCGTACACACCGAAAAAATTCCGTAAAACTTGTAGCATGAGGTGTGAGTAGATGGATCCAATTGTACAAATATCAACATTAAATCTACGGAAAAATATTTCGCGGAAACGCCGCTAAGTGTGCACAAATCCTCCGTGAACAAATATTATTTTTTCAGGTTTGTGGATATAGTGCATTTGGTACGTCAACTGCGGACTTGTACCTACCTACCTGTGCCCAGAACAAATATTAAAGTAAAGCGTCACTCAAGTTAAATAAGAATTATTTATGTTTTCGTAGAAATCAATTGCTTCGTGGTTTGACATATTATTAAATAAAACAAACACCCTGTTTATGTAAGGAGACCGATTTAAAGTAAATGAGTGGTTGAAAACAAAGAGTTTGTTTTTTTTTTATTATTTATTTAACCTAGAAAATCCCTAGAGCTCCGGTGGTGTAAACTCAGTGAATAGGGTACAGATTTAGAATTTTGCATTTTGATAAAAATTATTAGTTTACGTTTATTACTTACTAACTGAAGTACCCAGAGCGTTGCTCGGGGTTATGAATGGTTTCATGGGAAGTTTTGAGATTTTGATGCGTTACCCCTACTGCTACTCTAAACCCCACCACCCCTACCCTACCCCTGACCGGTAGTTTTCCTCTCAGTTTGAGCATCAAGTATTCAAAATTTCATCAAGAATTACAAAAAATTCTGCTTTAAGGGGTGGAAAATGGGGAAGGAGGAAGTTTTTTGAAATCTCATGTAGAAAGCGACCTTCCTTTTTTTTCAAAGGTCAAGTGTGCAAAATTTCATCAAGCTCGGAATAAAACTGTAGATTTATATACAAAACAAACACACACCCCCCTGACATTCTTCTTCATATAATAGAAGACAAAAGACAGAAGAAGCAAAATTATGGACAAAAAAAATTCAAAATCCGGGACATCTTAAATTTTAAAATCAAGACATCTGCGTCTTTCTTGTGTCGATTAATTATTTTTCTAAAACATTTAAAAATAATACAGTAAGATAATTCATCGAAATAACTAATGAGATGTTAATAAGAACGCTACTACCTGGAAATATACAATTTATTGATAACAACTGTTATTCAAAGAGACACGATACAAAAAGTATAATGATGAATTATTATTATTATAAAGAGATATTAATAAATAATAAATTATTGTAGGAATGATCACGTCATGACGACATCTTTGGTAATTTGAATAGTTTCTCAGAAGTCTGAGTAAAATAGTAAATCATGTTTGGATTCGTTTGGGATTACGGCGATGACGTTAGATCAGGCGATTATGAAATAACTTAAAAAATATATTACAACTTATTACGGAGAATTACAAGGATAAAAAAAAACTATATGGGTAGGCACCTACCGGGTAAACCATTAGCATATTCTTGCAGTGCTTCCTTACTGCTAATTTCATCTTAAAGACTTTCTATAGTAGAATTGTAATACCAGCTACGGGGTAGGGTAATAATAATAACTGGTTAATTTATGTAGCAAAATTAGATAAAATTACTCCAAAAATAACCGCTGTATTTACATTTCAATAGGTAACTAACCATCACACCGTTTCTGTGCGGGGGAAGGCAGAGAAGATGAACCGTCAAACAAATCGATCTTGGCACGCACTCCTTCCTTCATTCCCATTCATACAACGTCTCATACAAACCTTTCTGTTATTCTGACTTTCGACATGGCACGACTCAAGCATTTGGTTCACTTGATCGTGCCATGCCTTCCTCGGGCGTCCTGACTCCTTCTACCATTCACATTCGCGTCATACATTTTCCTTTCTTTGTTCATCCGTTCTACACTCCCAAACCACCTAAGCGCCCCTTTCTTAATCTTACTCATTACGTTTACACCAATCTTGCATTCTTTGCAAATTACAGTTTTTTCACACGGTCATCATACAAGATTTCAGGAATCTCATTTCTACAGCATTCAGTCTACTTTCATCCTTCCTCCACCAGTTCCATGCCTCACTGCCATACATCAGGGTCGGTATCAGAACTCCATTGTGGACTGCTCGCTTCGCTTCTTCGCTGATTTTAAACAGACTTTACGAAATTAGAAAAAATATTTAAGTATTAATTAACATTCAATGAAAAAAAGTCGAGGACCCCAGAGGAAGACATGTAACGACCAAGTGAAACAAATACTTGGGTAAACTCAAGCCAAGAGCCGGAATAACAGAAGAGTATATATGAGCCACTGCAAATTTGTAATGAAAGCAAAGTGTGCGTGACAAGAAGGTGAGGCGCTCAATCCCATCTACCCTGAAACTAAATGACACGATGATTAAGTTAGTACTTACAGCGTAGTTAGTAGTTAATTAGGTAGTTATTTATATTGTCGAGACCAGCGTTTCCCAATCTCTTTATGCCCGGGGTGGTCTGGTGAAAATAAGATAAATATTTTGGGGACCGGTAAGGCAGGAAAAAAACTATTATGTAGTATTCCGTCCATTAGGTTTTAATCTATTGTTACATCAGGTAGACATAACAAACAAATAACGGGTTTGTTGCGAATACAAACTAGAATATAAGATCAATAAATCAATTGTTAAGTAAGCAATAATTTCTTCAAAATATTGGTATTTACTTTGTGGCGTCAATATTAATAAATGAATTTAAAAAATTCTTTGTATTCACCACTTAATATACACAGATATCAACATGTTTCGAAAGCAAAAGGAATATAACATATAAAATACTAAAAAATAATAATGTGAATATTTAACAATATTTAGTTTGAAAAACTAGAGCGAGCGAGACACCGTAGACCAAGTTCAAGGGGCGATCGTGTGCATTTTACCACATTTTTAATACAATAATGTTAATGTCTCTTTTTAACTCTGTGGGTAAATATTTTATAAAAGATTATACTAAAGGAAATTAGCGATGTCGCTACCTACTGAACTGGCCACTAAGATTTACTATTTCGACAGCCATCAGACACCTGAAGCACGGCGACAGTAGTGACATCTATATATCCAATATAGTTGCCGGTTTATTCTAATAGAATCATTCACTTCCAGTCAGTTGTTCGACTAGATTAGAATATCTCTCTTTGTTCTGCGTGCAATTCATATTGTTTCTTATTGTTCTAATTTATAATGTTATAAATTTAATAATAAGTTTTTTTTTAACCGTTATACAAATAAATCAACTTCTGTTAATCATTGGTGGGGCGCTTCATTAATCCCAGATCCTAGCACACGCTCCTTTGATTTCCGTTATATTACATATCTCAACAAAATAAATTATTGTGAAAACAGTGGGTCAGGCAACACCCACCACCGGAGTCGAGGAGTTAATGACGATTTTCTTAACTTTTGGCAGAGGCAAAACGGGCGACAACAATTCGTGGATAGGCAGAAAATTTCCGGTCCGGTGGTTGGGAAACGCTGGTTTAGACTATATACCTAAATTTATTTATTTTTGTTGTGTTCAAGTTTAATGTACAGAGCTACATTTTAATTTAAGGTTTTTAAAAATTAATAATGACTTATTATTTCATTTAAAAAAAACGGGTAAAATTCAACAATTCCGCTTCACTGTTAATACGCATAGATTTTTAAATTAAAACTTCGTTTCAGGTTACTAAAAATCAGAAAAAAATATTTGCAAATGCAAAATAATGCATTTAAATTTCAATTATAAAAATATTAATGTAAAGTTTACTGTTTTCAGTTAGCGAATTGGTGCCATATTGAATATTAAATGATATGAAGATAGATGAAGACGTCGGTGCCAACCTCAAAAAAATAATTATCAGTCGTGAAAAAATTCTATGCATATTAGTTAGATACTAATGTCTGTAAAAAGTAATATTAATTAGATTAATATTTGGTATTATTTTTTTTATATTTATTTAATGGGTTATTGAATAATAAGCAAGCGTTTTCTAAAAATGTACAATTTAATTATTATTTTTTAATATATATCTAGACCTAAACCTTTTAACAAAATTAAGCGTGGGCCGCTACTTCAGAGTGTTTTCATAAAAAAATAGAAATTCTTTTGAATCACGATTCTAATGACCATAAAAATAAAATAACCCACTCGGCGATTCTTAAAAGCGACACCATAAATAAATCGCCGTTATTATAATAATGTTATTTACAATTTCGAGAAAACGAAACCGATCTTCGACAAAAAAAAGAGGCAACGAGTCAATAACACTTTACGGTGGCGCCAAGAAGCCTTCTCAAAGGTCACGGATAAGGTCGTCTACAAAAAATTCGTCAGTCTACCTTAGTACCTTCCTATTATTAACTATCACATATTAGAAATAATTCAGTCGCAACGATATCTTTATACAAACATCTGTTATTTAATGCGTGCGGTAAACAACATGTCATGTATTTATTTATATTCTGTTAATTATTTCATAGCCAAATCAAGTCAACACTGGAACAGACACGTTTAAACTGCGTTATTTTTACATATCTGGCGATCAAAATAAATAAATATTGATAACTAAACTTTTTATTGATTTGGCCATGTCATTTCGTTTTAAGATATTCTCGACACATTCTTCCGTGGTGAAAATTATAACTCTACTCGTATACACATATATTTTTAATGCATTTTTTATGAGGTTTAAATAAATAATTAACGTGTTTTAATTGTTTTTTTTTTACTATCAAAAGGATCTTACCTTTAATGTTCTCGGGGTGAAATGAATAATAGAATCATACCTGCAACAAAATAAAACAATAATATTAGTTATTGAATAACTAACATTAAAATGTAAAGTATTTTTGGAGGGTTGCATCACTATATTCTGGAAGATTATATTAGAAAAATAAGTGCATTTTGCTAATGACCTGCCAGGTAAGTATGGTCGTGTATATTATCTGCCTGTACATAATATAAATCGTATGTACATTTTTACACAGCATTAACCTCATTGGTGATACATTGTTCATATAGTTTTATGTTATTAACCGGTAAGCTAAGCTGGTGGATGCTATCTGTTAGCCTTATGTTAGAAGTAGTTTTAATAGATTATCCATAGTTAGTAGTAGGATATAGCCTTGGAATTGTTTTTATATACATACTAACTGATATGCACCCGGTCTTGCTCGGGGCTTTTTTTGTTTTAATAAAGTTATGAAGTTGTGAATTCTTGCTTGTCATTAGGGTGCCATAATTGATTTGACAGCGCAAGTAACTATCTCCAAATAAAGAAACATTCATTTGAATATTTCATTTCAGTTCAAACGTTTATTTTTTCAAAATATATCTAAATCATAGTTCAATAGGTAACTACTCGTGTTTTCCATTTTGAAAATATTCTACCCAAAAGAACCTTCTTCTTTTGAATATGTAATCTGTGGCTAACCAGAATGGGCTGACCTAAATAAAACATGGCGGGTTCAACGTATTTCGTACTAATTTTAAAACGTTATAGAAACAGTTTTACATATTGGATTTCATTCAAACTACTTTATAAACCTTCCCGTCACTGATAAACAAAAACTTTGCTATTTTCAGCGAAACCGGTAGAGTAATTTTCGAGAACATCGAGGATAAACAAATAAACTTACATCGATTTTTATATATATAGATAAATATATTCGTGCAGCGCCCTTGGGGTGATTTGCCACAAAAACGGGGCTATACAAATCATACAAATATTATTATTATTAAGGTATATTTTTTCGGTGACCACAGAAAGCAAATACCTAAAATTTAAGGATTCCAGAGCAATTTTAACTATTTTTTGTCGAAATTAACTTATTGATAAGATTTTGTTGCGAAGATAACAAACCAGGATTACATTTTTGCTAAAAGTTTTGAGATCGGGAAAAAGACCAGAATAAAGAAAAACAGTCTTAAAATACTGGATCTTAATACATATTTTTTTAAATAATTATTTTGATTCCACTTGGCCATGTTTAAGTAAGAAAATAAAGAATAATTACTGTTATACTATTAATTACTGATATTATACTTATCCGA
This sequence comes from Halesus radiatus, assembly GCA_022606495.2. Classification (NCBI taxonomy): domain Eukaryota; kingdom Metazoa; phylum Arthropoda; class Insecta; order Trichoptera; family Limnephilidae; genus Halesus; species Halesus radiatus. The sequence goes on along the minus strand of JAHDVE020009758.1, from coordinate 167,890 downwards.
TTTGTATTTACACAGAGATCGGATATATCCGAGGCACTATCTAAAAACATTACAAATAATATCGGGTAGAATCTTGTAGTCACGGTAAAAAGGTAGCAGCCAAAAATATATGGGAATATATACCATAGATTTAGCATTTATTGTACCAGTCTGAGGATGCCCGTGATAGGGTGAAACCGGTCCGGTCGAAAATAAATAAGTTTAAAAAAGTTACAAAGGTTTTTTAATCAAAAAAATTCATTTTAATATGGAATTCCACCATGAATTGACAGTTTCAAAATTAGAAATAATATGAGAATTAATTGAAGTTGATATTGACAGTTCTTAGAAATCGAAGTATTAAACCGATGAAAACAATGGAACGGATTGGGATAGATGTAGCTCAGTGGATTAGAGCGCAAGGTATCCCAGGATCTCCTGGATAGGACCAAGAGGTCCTGGGAACGAGTCCCAGATGCTACCGTTACCTTTTTCTTTTATGTGTCTTTTCGGTTTCATATTTCATTTTGAGAGTTGTTTATTATCTTCAACGGTTAAAAATATGTAATTACTGTTTTTTAATCTTTTAAAAAATCATGTTGATTGATCGAAACGTTTTTCTCAGTGCCTTATGTGCATATGTTAAGGAAATGTAAAAAAAACTATATTAAACGCATTTACATTTCCAATGAAGGAAACAAATCAGATGCAACACAAAAAGTAACATAACTCGTATACAGTAGAAAGTGAAGAGGAAAGCGGTTCGTATAGAACGGGTATAGAATGTTCAAGTTGACGGCCATTGCATTACTATTGCGAACCGAGCATACAAATGGTCAATAGTGGCGATCGAAGAGAGCGGACAGATTATATCATCACATCAGTGCAGCCGGGGTAAGAAACTCGTTGGTGCATCGGCTGCGTTCGTTTTCTCCAGATCCAAGAAGATTATCGAAAGACAAAGGTCAATCAGTTTTGTTCTGACATGAGACAACTTACCTAGTTTTTACTCGATATTTGGATAGGGAAGCCTGCTACATGACGGGCAGGAATGCTTCTTAGTAAATGACGAGTGCTTTTTCTTGTAATAAATACTACTTATTTATTGCAACTCTTTTCTTCTCCAGTTCTAATGAGATCATTAGAATGTAAAGGTTTTGAAACGTAAATCACTTTTGTTCAGACGTGGGTTAAGATCTGCCAAAGGCATTGTTTCAATTCGAACTGAATCTAAACGTGTTTATTAGATACTAGATGAAGTACTCGGTAAAGTTTTGAGGTCGTGATGTAAATTGTAAATTTAAGTAAGCCAAGTAATTTCCCTCTTATTTTGAACGTCAAATGTGCAAAATTTAATTAAGTACTAAAATTCTGCTTTAAGGGGTGGGAAAGGGGATGAGTGGATTTTTTTCAAAATCTCATGTAAACAGTGACATTCCTCTTGCTTCGCAAGTCACATTGCATCAAGTTCCGAATAAAGCTGTTGATTTGCATACAAAACAAACAAACTCCTTTCGGCACACTAGATAGATTGTTGTGTGAAATGGGAAAGCCTGCCACATTTCGGGTAGCAATACGAGAATTGTATCGTGTGTGCAAAGAACTGATTGATGTAATCGTTTTCAGCATATACAAGATTATGTGAACATCAATCACCTTTGATTTTACAAGGGTTTAATTCTGTCAAAGTTATCTGCTAGTTGGACCTGGATCTAAACGTCGTAAAAAGGATTTTTTCAACACAAATCTGAGGAAAGTTTTGAGACTGTAGAAAGTGGAGAGGGAAGGAGATGAAAAGGGGTTTTGATGGCAAAAAAACGGCTAAAGACAATTTAAAAAACGTTTCGATTGTCTTTTACAGGAGCAATACTGAGAGTATCTACCACTCTGCTACATTTGGGTAGCAACATTACGTATATATAAATAGGGATATTTTTAACATTAAAAAATATGTGTAGAAAAATTATACTATCATTGTTGAAGTTGTTTCGTTAGCCCTCTCCCAACTAATGTGGATTTGAAACACATGCGTACTTGGAATATTACAATTTACAAAGCAATTAATTGAGTTTACCGGCAGTTTTATTCATAAAGAAAAATCGTTGAGCAACACAAATTTGATGATATTCAGTAAGATATTTATAATTGTTTTGCCAGTTCATTTGTTCAATAAGTAAAAAAAATGTGCAAGCTTTAATCTAAACCATTGTAACGTTCAATCAAAACTTAACACACAAATTAAAAAATATATACTATACTACTTCAGAAAATTATATTAAAACAATAATTCAAAATTTCCAAATCTATATTCATTTGGATCCCAAGGGGTAAATAGCTTTACTAAGAATTCACAAAAATATACAATTCCATTGTGCCCAAAATTAGCACAAAGCCTGTGCAAATGATTCACATATTAAAATGAGACAATTTCTTCAGAAACACACACCGTAATAAAACGACGTTCCACGTATTCGAGGAATTTTCACACCGGTTCGGTGGTATCGGATTCCGTGGCGTTATGTCGCCGATAGTGCGATTTATCGGCGTGTTTTGGGCGACGCGAGGAATTCCACGACGCGACGCTTTGTTGACCGGTCATAGTGGCCGTGGTCGTAAGGTCGACGGGTTGCGTTTATCTGTATCGGTCAGAGGCGGACGTCTTCTTGTTTACTCTGCTAAGTTTTCATGCAGGCAACAAAATAATACAACGTTTCTGTATTGACCAAATCGGGCACAAATCAAAACTACCAAAAATAATATTTCGCTCCTTATCAAGGCGATATTTCAAAATAGTTTTTATTATTATTTGCATTATTCCATAGAGTTATTTCGGGGAGTTTTAGTATCAGAGATAAGGGAACACCACAACTATTGTCTTGATACACATTTCACAATCATTCACATTTATACATTGTCCTCTCTCTATAAACAGAATATAACGAGGCATCGAAAATTATTATTATTATTTATTAATAAGTAAATAGAGGTTTAAAACAATAGAGCAATGTTAAACAATATTTTAAAGGATTTAACAGTAACATAAAATAGAAAACTAAAACAATATCATAACACTAATCATTAACACTACATTACATTACCCAAGCTACAATAACTGATTGTAGGATTCATCAAAGTGCTGGTATAGATGATACTTTATTTTATAAATGGAGTCAGCAAATATATCAACAATGCTCCAAAGTCGCTGCCCAGATCATGCATACCTAATTGTATATGTTGCAGAAAAATGTTACATTTTGCCGTGTGTTCCTCGTCGATACATGGAATTTAATAGTGGCGACGATGGCAGGACTGTCATTAGGTGGTTAATGACCATTTCCGTTATTCAAACTCTATCAACTGCAGTGAAGTATTTTATTCACTTCATGGTAACATTGTTTCCTGGGAGCGTTCTGACTTCTTCACCCATCTACTTGGGCGTCATGTATTCTTCTGATATATGACGCGCATCCTTGTGATCCTTGTGACCCCTCAGTACCCCCTACATCCTACGTACCTCTGGACCTAGTGGTATGTAGTACTGAACTGTAGTTTGAAATTAATATAGCCGTTTTAGACCAAATCTGAATAATGTACTTCCCAACCACAACCATCTTCTTCCCCTCGGGCGAAAATGGGAAACACAAAATTCCATTGGCTCTAGGCAATAAAAAGAAAATAATAATGTTAATAAACGGAACAAAAAATAGGGAATAGGGATTTACCACTGGCACGGACAAAACCCAAGTTCAAACCACAATTATTATAATCACATGGTAAACATTAAAAATAATTTCGGCCATCATTCCGATGAGTCCCTATTACGAACGCAACCACAAAAGTATTGTTATTTAGTGTTCCGAGTCTTCGTCCTATCGAGATGTGCGAGTGTGTAATTATAACGAATACTGTTTCGGAGAATTCAGAGAGGATGTCCCCGCGTAACCTTGCAAGGCCGCCCCCCTGTCCGCAGAGAGCAGGTCGTCAGTCCCGGCTCTGCTCCGGCGACCTCCGCTAGATCAACAGAATAAGTGGTGACATGCTACTGTATTGAAGGAGAAAACTGAATAACAACTTGATGCTAAAAATATCCGTGATTACTGATTACTGTGCTAGTACGCGAGGAAAGTTCACCGTTTGTTCAATCTAATCTATTCTAAAAAGCTACTACATGTTGTACTACACATAATCCGAGGATTCCGAGAATCACTGTTATGAATATTATTATTACTCCATATTTAGTAGTATGGAGGCCAAAAGGTGATATAGTGAATATCTGATGATATTATTAAAGCGGTATAGGTACTTGAATGATGATGTTGAGTGGTATAAATGACTGCGGTGTTGAAATGCATATTTACTTCGAATGATATGAGTGTGGTATAAATGACCATGTGGTGCTTGAAAATGGCATATGTACTTGAATGATGAGTGAGAGGCATAAATGACTATGTGGTGTTGAAAATGGTATATGTACTTGAATGATATGAGAGTGGTATAAATGACATGTGTTGAAAATGTAGTATTGTGATCACATGAATGATATGAGAATGATAAAGTGGTGAGCGTGTGGTAAAATTGGTGCCCACTTGAGATGATTGTGGTATAAGTGACTAAGTGGTAGCGATATAATTGCATTTGTGGAAAGCGATATAAGAAATTGTGAGCGGTGGCTAAAATGTGGTATTCAACATGGTTGATGAAAAAGGCGTTCTAAAATTAACAAAGATGGCAGTGAAAAAGATGGCAAAAAATAGAAAAGGAAAAACTTGCCCGGAATGGATAAGTTTAAAATGTATGCCAGAGAAATTACCAAATTGAACATGGAATTTGAAGGGCATAAGGATAAGCCCATATTAAATGTTAGAAGTCGAAGAACAGATTATATTGAACAGGAAAACAGAATCAAACGTAAGCAGGGCTATTAAATTAATAACAGAACTCCTCGCCAGCTGATTAACGAGTAACACCATTGAGTAAGCTTGACTCGGTCCAGGACGTGGAGCGAGATAGTAAAATGACACAGATCTCATGGCGATGGGATGAGCCCACCTATTCTCAGGACCGGCGTCAGATTCACATTCCTGCTCTCTTAGTATTTAGTCACCGTGAGGCTTCTTTTATTGCATAAGGTCGTACCTAATGAGATGCCACGGTAAGTATAGTGGTAATACGATGGTGAATACAAATTTAGGCAAAAACAGATCCCAACTCAATTGTTTTGTGATAGCATCAACGAGTAAATAAGTAACATCTGTGCAAATAATACATCGAGATTTACTTGTTTTTGGTCATAACACATTGTGAATTATTTTGCAATCAGTCACTTTTACATTACTAGACATCGGATCATGTAAATGCATATCTGCGCATGCTTCAAATTTGGGCCTTTTCGGTCGTTAGCATATTTGAGCCATTTTTTCGTCATTAATGTATATTTTATCCATGTTATTATTTAAAAAAGATGATATTTTCAAACCAGAAATAGTCTATATTTTTTTCTTTTCTGAGGAAACAGGTTATTTTAGAACCGGTTCCTTTTTGAAGCTGAAATTTTTTTTTTTGATTATTTTGAAAATTACGATAGCAGTAGTTTAAATTTCTCCGTTTCTGGTCTTCTTCGGCGGTTCACATTTCTTTAACCAATAACTTCCGCCTCGTATATTCTCCTTACACTCGCTTTCTCGTCTATCCGCTTTGATGAAACCATCTAAAAAATTCTGGTCAAAATTTGAGCACGACCAGATCAGTAAAAAGCTTTAGCTGCCTGCCCGCATGGCAGCAGCTAGCCGGGTGGGTGTTCTTAACAGAGGTCGCACTTCTCTTGACCAGCTGCTACCGAAGGTCAACCTTTGAGAAAATGTTTTAGAAAACTCGGCCCTCGATGATTAGGTGCCAACCCGCCGTCGTTCTCTCACTGCGGCTTTATAGAAAGCATCGGATGTACCTTGTCTTACGGGGCTCGATGTTAATAAAGCTAGTGGGCCTGACGGAACACCTGCCTTGGTATTGCAGAGGTGTGCTGCAGAAATGCTCCGTTTTGACAAACTTTAAAATGTCCCCTGGCTCTGTTGGAAAAAAGCGGTCATTCATCCTATACCTAAGAAAGGTGACTGCTCCAACCCGGCCAACTACTGCCCCATAGCGATCCATCAGTTCTGTCCAGGTGATGGAACGTGATCAGCGCCTGCTCATACCCGAGAGAAGAACAAAATCATAACGACCGCCGTATGATTCCGGCGGAATCGTCGTGGTGATCTTCATGCATGTGGTGCCTGGTGAGAGCTCAAACGGTCTCACTAGACATTTCTAAGGCCTTTGGATGGTCCGAGGACTTGTCAACAAACTGCCTTCTGACTCCGTGGATTCCGCTTTGAGGGAGAGATCGATTCAGAGAGATCATTGATGGTTTCATCTCTTCCTCGCATTCAATAAATGGTGGCGTCCCACGGTATGTCCTTAATATGTTGTTTTGTTGCACATCAATGACCTTGACATGTGCACCAATATTGTTACGCGGATGACAGTACAGTCCATGATTGCTTTTTGTTTGGACAAGCCCCCAAACACACAACCCAACGGCGGAGGGCATTGAAACAGAATGGACGGTTACCTTGAGAGTGGTCCTCTTGGGGTAAGAATAACTCGTCGAATGTTTCAAAGACCCATGTCTGATTACGTCTAAAAGGGATCGAAATGACACCCAGTCTCCTTTAATGGAAACATCTTCCCAACAAGCCTCCATTGATATAGCTTGGTGTAAACCTTAAGTGACCAGCTCAGGTATGGGGCATCCGAAGTTATCAGATAACGTATTGTACAGAGCCCAGCCGAATAGTACACAACTGCTGACCCTGTACAAATCGCAAGTGCGCCCCATTGTAGAATTTGGCAACCACCTCTGGTCGGGAGTCCCAAAATATCTGAAAAAAAACCTTGACTCTGTGCAGAAACGGGCGGTCCGTTTGATAGATTCGCCTATCTTAACAAATGGGTTGCAATCTTTGGAGCACAGACGTCGGGTGGGAATGCTGTCATTGTTCTAGCGGTATTTTAATAGAAGATGCTCCGAGGAACTAGCGTCATTGATCCCTTCGGCAACGGTGCATAGTCGGGAAACACGCCAAACGCGCGCCCAACATTTGCACACGGTTGACATTTGTCACATGAGAACGGGTCGCTTCTACGACTCGTTCTTGTGTTCAACAGCTGGGCTGTGGAATGATCTGCCGGCCTCTGTGTTTCCTCCATTCTATAACATGGGTCTCTTCAAGACCCAAGTTCACTCCTTCCTATCCTCTAAAAGATCCTCCACACAGCATCCCCAAAGATGATATAGGCCTTGAGGGAAATTATTTCCTCCTTAGTCTCCTGTGTGGAGTTACTGTAAAAAAACGTCCCTTTCTTAATCTTAACCACCACGCTTACATAAACCTTATATTATTCCCGGATTTCCACATTTTTAACACGGTCGTACGAAGTTCTACTACAAATACGCCTCAGGGATCTTATTTTAACAGGAATGAGTCTACTTTCATTCTTCCCCTGCCAGATTGAAGTATCAGTGACATACATGCATCAGGGTTGGTATTAGCACTCCATTGTGGAGTGCTAGTTTCGATTATTTGGACATTATTTTATTAGTATCAGCCGTGTTCAATCCTCCATTAACATAATTGCCCACGCCAGGTTTCGAACCCAGGACCTCAGAGTCCGTAGCCAAGGAGCCTACCGCTCTGCCGGAGGTCGTATGATTAAAAGACCAATGTATCCAGTTTCACTGTGTAAATATGGCATCGCGATTTACTCAGTTTTTTTTTAATATTATCTATTTGATGTCTTTGAGATGCCAGTCAACACGACAGAAATATCCCGATGACCTATGGATTCCGACGAATTTAAAATATGCCAATTATTTAAACACTCAATTATAAAAACGATAGGAAATATTGTTGATAAATAATGCGAATGGCTTGAAAATAATTAACAAAGTCGAGGAGGAGATGAGCACGCTAGATCAAATAAATCGGTGATAGCACCATCGGGGAATGCAACAACTAATTATTTATAACGAAGTTGGATAAGAAAAACACATATAATTCGGTGATAAAACAACAAACACGCGAGGATTCCAGCAGCTTTTATGTAATTTCCAATACATTAACGATTAAACGATAGGATGCTCAGAATTCACCTTTTGCCGGAGCAATTAAATTTTCAAGCCGATGAGGTCACCACATATCAAAAGACAGAGGGTTAGAAACTCGAACTTCTCGTAAGGTGTTCACTGATTTTATAACATTGGGTCATCAATAATTCTTTATTCTTTTGTTTCATCGACAGGAACAATGATCGAAGACAATGTGTATAATTTAAAAATATGAATGTACTATCTTAATATCTTGTATGCGCCTTATTGTTGTATTTCTAGTATCACGTACTTTTAGTCTTTCACTAACATATTCTTGATGTACTTTTATTTATTCACTACTGTCGCTAGATGGCAGTGCTCCGCAACTCAAACACGAGAAATCTTTCTCTATTGAGTTGGGCATTTTTTGTAAAATAAATGTATACTTTTTTTGTAATTAGCTATTATATCTGTACTATTAAATATTCTATATGTATTTATATTATATATAAAAAAAGGACGAATGGTTAGAGGCAGTTGCGCACCCAGAAATTGATCCGGGGGATGATACCGGGGGTCTGAAGCTTAGAGTAATAATATATTGTTATTTTAAGGTCTGGAGAGTATGGAAAACCCCTCAAAAAAGCGGCCATTTTGGCGTAGAAATTTTGAAAAATTAAATGCAAAATGGTGGCCATTTACAGTAACTGGACAATCTATTGACCTTTCGGGCATCAAAAAAACGCGCATTAAAAGGTCTGTACTCGGTTTGACAATATTGTGTAGTTTTTTAGGTATAGATGTGAGGAATCAAAGGATGGCAGGGTCTAAACCTGCCCTGGCCAACCCGCGGCCCTCGGGCCGCATGCGGCCCGCTGCGCCCATACGTGCGGCCCGCGGTCATGTATGAAGAAATATATTTTTTTAAAGTATCGGGTACTTCAGAATGTCTTTAAAATCACATTTAAGTTATTAAAACCAGTATTTTTTTTATAATTACACCAAATGCTCAAATGTCTGTATGAGCGGCCCTTGGAAAATTTTAGGTCGTCAATGCGGCCCGGGGTGCTTTTTGGGTTGGCCAGGGCTGGTCTAAACAAATCATTGGATAATTTTTTTTTTTTAATTTTATTGGATAAATTTTATTTGTATAAACACATGCAACTTTAAGATAATTTGAAAATGAACATCTGAGTGACAATGCAGAACACACACATTAGATAGCATCAAGAAAAAAACTACACATACATCAATGTAGACATTGTACGTTAACATGTAGAACTTTGCAAACCTACTAGAATATGGGAATTAATTAAGGATAATATTGGTAATCCTTAAATTGAAATATAATGTAGATAAAAATGACAGAAAATAATTCGTAGGTTTGTAGCAACAATTTTTAGTTACCTACTGTCATTACTGTGTAGGCCAGTGTCACACCTATTCTTTTGGGATATTACCTAATCTTGATATATTAGTGTGCCGGTATTACGTTATTTTCACCGTTCCCTGATATTAACGTAATATGATTCAGCCATTTAGCAGTAGAGAAAGAGCAGTAGATTATAATCGGTCGGAGTTTTGTAAAGCGACTAATTTTCAAGTTTAGAACTCTCACCACTTGTCGCCTGTTTCGGCTCCATATTTTGAAATAACAAAATAATTTTTGAGGCCAAAACGCGCAAGAGCTATCACCAATTGTACAGAGTTCAAAAATTTGAAAATAGAGCATTTCCCAATTGTCCAAGACAGATATTAACAGACGCAAGAGAGACAGATCTTGTATTTATTATCGATTTGCAGATATGTTCAGATATCGCATATCGATATTCATCAGATATCACCCACATCAGTATTCAGTGGATATATATACTAAAATATCACTTCCACACTCGGAACGGTTAGAACGCAACGATAATATCTATGGAGTCAGTATAAATATATCCAATATCTTGCTGTATTATAATACGACTACCTGTTACGAACATATTAGGTTCAGCCCTACTTGTAAGTTCATCAGTAATAAGTTCTTAGTTACAGGTGATAGGTCGCAAGGTAGATTTCCTGTGAAATAAATGTCTTAGTTTAAGTCATTTTGAGTCATTAATTAATTGAAAAGCCCCATCAAGGAGAACTTCACAAAAACGTTGTTGTATTATTTAATCAATTTATCATTATTAACGAACAGTGAGAAATGAGTAGGCTATTTAAGTTTAGTTATATGACGCACTCAAACACTTGGTTCATTAGCACCGTGTCAAGTGGCATTAAATACAAACCGAATGCAGTCTGGGAGGATAGAATGTGCGAAAAATAACATTTCATAAAGCGTGCCATATCAGAAGCAGAATACAAATTGAGCAAGTTAATTCTATAATAACATTATTATCCAATGGGTAGGAGGTTTTCATCGCCTTCGTTATTTTCAAGTGTTCCCAAGTGACGTACGGAATTTTGCAAATAATCACCTCATCATCGTGGTTCATATTACGCATTAATTATGAGTCAAAAAGAGACAAAAATTTATTAAGAAGATTCAAAACGACGCCTTCGCGTAATCCCCTGAAAAATCAACTTTAAACGCCTGTTTTACCTTTGGGTACTTACCTAAATCAAAAATAAACCTGAAATGAAATATGAAACAAGGTAACGGTCGCATCTGAGATCTGAGGTCGCAAGAATTCTCGATCTATCCGTGACCAGCGCTCTACCATCTAAGCTAATGCCACCTTATTGATTTTCGTCATTTATATCGATATCTTATTTCAATATCGTCTCCAATTGATTCCCATATTTTTGGCTGCTATTTTTCTGTATGACTGAGATTCTACCCGAATTTATTTTCAATCAAGATAGTGTCTCGGATATACCGATTCGATTTTTATTTATATGGGGAGTACAAGTCTAGGATTCATATTCAATTTCAACTGGAATACCTTATTGAAGCTTATAAACCTCATCGTAATGGTTAATCATTGTAAATAATATTAACAAATCTCAAATGAAATATGAAACAGAAAAGACACGGAAAATTATTATTAATTGGCTAATAGCGCAATTTTTGCGTAATATCATCTAAAGGGTGCTGTACAAAGCCATACAATGACTTTATGACAAAGTTAATTCACTTTCAAACGTGCTTAGCTATTTACATGTTGCCAATATTAGATGTCGGGACTTTGTAAAGGTTCGCATTTGGCAGTCCTTGAGGCCTTATACAAATAAAGAGACATGATATTCAAATTTATACAATAGTGCAATATAAAAAGTGGTTAGTTGATATGGATATAAAAACAATTACAGCGTTTAAGAGATGCATGTTTCCAATATTCCTATAATGCCCAGAGACTTGAGCATATCTCGCCTTACCTTTATCGGCATAGAATACTAAGTATTTCGAGCAGAAGGAAGATACATCAAATGTGTCAAATGTACAATTTTATGAATTCGAAGGTACCTGTCTGTTTGATAAACTACAGTGGTCCTATGACTCTCGTGCATACAATACTATTTTCCCCGGACATCGAATCGCTGTATTTGAGGGTAGTTACAGCTATTCCTCTACAAAACTCTGGAATGAAATACCGCTATCTATTCGAAAATCGACATCGCTGCAGTGCTTCAATAAGTTCTACGGCGAATGGATGCTGACTGCACAGTCAGCCGCGCAACATCACAATTGATAAAAGATGAAATGTTGTGTTAGTGATTTTGTAATTTTTACAATTGAAAACTTTTCTTTTTTTATATAAGTGTAGAGATTTCATGTAAGATATGCAACTAAGTTTTTCTGTTTTCTAGAGGCACTACTGAAAGCCAGCTGCACTCTGGGCTCCGGAAAGCATAGCTGAGCAGGGACCTTTCTGTCAATTGCTTGTGTTAAATATTGTGTAAAAATAAAAATACGTTATCGACAAATAAATGTTTTTCATTATTAATTATTATTATTATTATAAACGGTTAGTAAGTTGACGGGTGGTCCTAATGACGCATATTATTGTTTGAATTGTCAATAATCATCGAACCTTGCAACGGTTAACTAAAATTATTATTTGAACAGTCAATAATCATCAATTATTTCCAATCACTGACGAGATAACACGATAGAAGTACGACGTGGGCGTGTCCGTGTGTCAGAAATAAGTTCAATTACCTGAAAATATTAACATTTTCAATTACCGAAATTCTTTATATAACGGGTAATAAACTTCATTGGTCTGTCTGAGACCTAGACGTCGAAAGTTCTAACGTAATTTGGCGACAACCATTTTTCTATCAAATCGGTATGAATCACATTTCTAGGAATTATCTGTCCAGTGTTACCAATGGTCCAACAAGTCATAGAAATCCAAAACAATGATTTATTCGTCTTTGATCAGGGTCAAATCCAACACCTTTAATCTGTACAATATTATGTGGTCCATTGTGTGTCCTCGCCCGCGATGGGCGGAACCTCGTCGGCAATTAATCCAATTAAAACAAAGGGACAGCACGCTCGATCGTGTCGGGTTCGATGCCCCGCCGCCGGCCACCTTACCTTGCCCACTACACACCTCTCAGTGCGGCCGTTGCGTCAACGGGGTCCAATAACTCGCGCCGGGTGATTTAAGTTATTAACGCTTCGTGAGGCGTAGTAGTTTCACGTGGAGAATTTGGATAAGGAAATTCCCCAAAACGACAAAAATGAACCTAGTCCAACCATTATCATATACTTAGTGGCGGAAATAAAAGCGATTATTTTGAAAGTTGGCAGACATGATCCTTAATCCTTTGTAGTGCAAAATGCTGGGGATTGAAAATAAAACTAATTTCTCATACAAATATCTCAATCGGGGTTACGAGGTGTGTTCAAAAGAAAAGATGAATTTTGAATTTTCGCGGGCTGTGTACATTCGATTATCGATTTTTTTTTGTTATGTTGGTACACATATTTTTATCATATATTAGCATTATCAGCCATTTTAGATCAGTGGTTTGTTTTTGACAACTGGAAAGGTTAGTCACGTTTTTGGGTGTTCTTCGATTTTTTTATTTAGGTTCGTTTTCTGAGGCATCATCAGTCCGATTGAAGTGAAATTTTAGATTCGCTTTATTTTCTATGTCCTCATCAGCATTTCTTCTTCAAAAAATTTTTTTATTCTTTTTAGAAAAAAATTGTTAATAATTGTTAATCCTATGGAGGAATTTCCTAGTTTTGGTCAGAACTTGATAGCCGTTTTCTGGGGCATCATCAGTCCGATTAAAGTGAAATTTTAGATTTGCTTTGTTTTCTTTGTCCTTATCAGCATTTCTTCAAAAAATCCAAAAAATCGATGTTTTTCGATTTTTTACTAAAATAATAAAAAGTAAAAAATCGAAGAACACCCAAAAACCTTTCCAGTTGTCAAAAAGAAACCACTGATCCAAAATGGCTGATAAAGCTAACATATGATAAACATATGTGTACCAACATAAAAAAAATCGATAATCGAATGTACACAGCCCGCGAAAATTCAAAATTCACCTTTTCTTTTGAACACACCTCGTACCTACGTAATATAAACAATGGCATGGAAAAATTATCAATAATCGGAAGAAAAGAAGAAGTTAGTATTTAATGGTCAGTGGCTGACCGCCACTTAATTTGACCGGTCAGCGGCTGAGTTGGCATCGCGTTTGGGTCTCACCCAGGCGTCGTGAGTTCAATTCCTCGGCTGGGTAAGTCCTCCATTTACGACACAAGTAACATCTTCCGCTTACTGTGATGGTAGTATGAGATTTTCAAATATTGTCAGGTTATTTGTAACCAGGGAATATTTGTATTTTTTTTTTTTTAAATGGAGATATTTTAATGATCAGCATTAAATTCACAGAATATTTTTTAACAATACTTTCGTAGGCAGTAAGTTAGGATAAAATAATAATCTAATGAATATTATTGCGATCAGACACATATATACATAGATTGAAAGCAAAAGACAAGTGGCAAGTATACTGACCAGCAACCTACAAAGGGTTAAGGCTGAAGGATGTAGATTTAAAAAAATGTGAATTATTATAAAAATTAAATAAACCTTACTGCAGGTCAATGTTTAATTCGTGGCAGGCTATATCTATATTTTGTGCTTATACCGCCGCCACCGTACGTGTGAAAGCTTCCTAGATTTCTATGTACCCAACGGTTAGTCGCTTAGCAATGCTTGGGAAGCACGTCGAGAGCAGTTATTTTCTGGCATGCTCTAGTTTTTTTTTTTTATATTCTAAAGAACTAAGTAAACTGCAAAGAAATTTATAGAGATGCATTAGGATTATTAAATAATGTTATCTAGCGAACAGGCTAAAAGAAATACCTCGATATTTCAACAGTTCACAATTTTTTTTTTCTTTATAAAATTAAGGGTTAGCAACTTATACCGCTATTTGGGATCTTTGATGATAAATTGCAAGGAAAAAATCAACATTATACAAAAATAAACGTTATTCGTAACTTAATCAATGCGCACTCACAACTGTCCACTACATGGCACAATTCAGACAGAGGTACACACACACACACGCACACACGAACTAACTAACACACGAGCACACTCGCATACTTATACACTGTACACATTTTTCAAATACTGTTTAATCTTTACCTCAACCATTCCCTAGCATGTAGTAACCATAATAAGGGCATGTGCCTAGTTTGGTAGTTGAAAAAATGAAAAAAATGTAAACTCTGTATCAAATTTATAAAATGAATAAATAAATATAAAAATAAAACCCGCACGGTAAAATTATACACTACTCATTTTATACATGTAGGTACTGTTTGTTTTTAAAATTAAAATAAACAACATTACGATTAATCAAAATAAGCATTTTAAAAAATACACATAAAAATAAAAGCTATCGATATTAATGGAGACGCAGGGGGTAGTGTTTGAATGGTCATCTGACAAACTGGTGCAAAAACGCAACGTAATGAAAAGACGAAATGAACGTCATTCGGATTTGTACAGGCTTGACAGGACAAATAATACGCGTCAGGATGACATGGGTCTCCGCGGGACCAGAGCGGGTCGTGAAGACATGTGCGGTGAGACTCCGACAGTGAGACTCCGCAGTTCTTGGTCACGATGAAGTACACATTATTATAATTATAGTGTGTGTGACTCGTAGGCTGGTCGGTGTTGGCCGGTGTTTATAGGTGTTGGTTGCAGGTTCGGTGCGAGGAATGCGACGTAACGCGATCGCCGTTCTCAGAACCGCGGGCAACCCCGGGGCAGAGGAAGTCTAAAAATAGCCCCGTGTCAAAATAACAGCAAGAGAAATTCAACAGGAAAGCCTCTCAACAAAAAAGCATAAAAGAAAGATACATGGCATCTTGAGGTGGAGAAGTTTATGGTGCTCTGAATTGCGATGGGCGTAGCAGAAACATTGAAATACTATAAGTAATTAACATTTGAGGGAGATTTGTTATTTTTATTGAAACTATAATAAGTAAATATCAAATTTTGCGTTCCTTGTTAAAAAAAAGTACGTGGGTGCTTTTTAACCAACAGTGTAAAAAGTGAAGACAAAATTGAAAATCAGAAAACAAAAAAAATAAAGGGATATTAATAGTAATACGGATTCGGTGTGGGGTACGCAGGGAAAAATCTCCCTTACACCCCCTTAATTCCCTACACAATAAAGAGTAATACGGTCTGGTCGGAGATTCAGACAAGGGGTATCTGCGAGCAAAAATCGACCTTAAGACCCTTTGATTTTGAACACAATAAGGTTGATTCGCAGTCAAAATTGGACCTGGAACGCGTTGGCATGGCAAAAAACACCTTAAGCGTATCGACTTTCGAAGACAGTAAGGCTCAGAGTGGGTCAAATAAGAATAAACATCACTATTGAATAGAAACAAACACCCTTGAAGAAAAGGGCTAAGATAAAATTAGAAAACAAAATGTTGCTTGAAATGGCTTTAACCGTGTTTAGTGACCAGGTCTGAATAGCCAGGTTTTTCCCAACCTTCCCCTTCCGCGTGTCTTTCCCTTCTTCTATGTTATAAAAACACCATGGTAAACTAGACAAAACGCAATCATTCCATCAAATCACATAACACGAATAGCATTCAACAGTAGCACAACACCTCACCATCCATAATAATGAGAACAGAACTGGGTTTTGATTCCGGTTCTTTTAAAGGATAAGGCATTGTCCAAAAGTCCAAAATGTCAGATAAAAGCGATTTAAATTCTAAAAATAATCGACAAGTATTAAGTATGTGTGATGCACCTATAATTTGTAAGAATACCGATAATTCATACACAAACTCCTTTAAAAATGCATTGTCATTGACGTGTAAATAGGAAAAAGTCTTATCCTTAAAAAGAACCGGAATCAGGCCCCTCTGAATGACGTGCGACAAAACCATTAAGGATAAGCAGCAGTGTGATCGACCGCCGGCCCATCACTCTCGATGAGCTGTCTCTCGACCAGTGAGGACCGGTGGATCAGCCACCGAACCGGGCCGCAGAGCGTCACAAGCGACCAAAACCTGACATAACAGAGCAGTGATTGCGTGAACAGCTCACTTGTTATGCGAGAGCGGGTCGGCGGCGAGGGGACCCGCGGTGAATTATGGACGACGCAACGCGGGGAATTTGCATCAAAGTGCCTCGGCAAATAATAGAGTTAACATCAGTATGACTGGTAAAAGGCGTTATTCTGAAAAATGGTTGGTAATGGAGCTTAAAAACCGTATTTTAATAAATTAAGAACCTAATTTTTTTAAGAATGTACAATTCTTCAATAATGAGTTAATAACTCCAGTGAAAAATATTATGGCTTAAAAACTAGGTATTCAGATAGATCAACAAACGACGATTTGGAATATATAAGTTTTATTGTTATTTTTTATATTTACAACGAAGGACCATTGTGCAATTACACGAAATACATAACGCGAAATGATACAAGAGCTACTGAAAAAGAACAGCACATACATAATACACGAATGAACCAATGAAAAAATATACATTTGAGAGAATATTCAACTCAAAGCCTGAAGAAGGTTTAAGAAGAGTCCACGATTTTGAACATATTAAATGATAATCTTCCAAGTATATTTTCGTACAGCCTGACAAAAAACATTTAGATAATATATGACGCGAGTGCAAATGGAAGAAGCCCGGGACGTCCGAGGAAGACATGGCACGATCAAGTGAATTGAATACTTGAGTCGGGCCATGTCCGAAATCGGAATAACAGAAGAGAATGTATGAAAGTGAATGAAGCAAGAAGTGTGTGCCAAGATCGAGTTGTTTGGGGGTCCGTCCTCTCTGCCTACCCCTGCGGCAAAATGGCGTGATGGTTAGTCGGTTAGTTAAATTTCATATTAACTTCGGCTTGGCAGTGTGATATTAAATTGATTATTGTTACAGGACGTGGAAATTAAACGAGAAGAACGAGGACTAATGTCGTTTGGGTAAATAGTATGTAGATATGCGATATATACAAACACAAAATTAAAAAGCCTTTAAAAAAAATAATGTAGGTGTTAGTTTCTGACGTCCGGTTCACGGAATAAATAAATTACATCGGTGGAAAACCCGAAAACTCGGGAGAGGAGGCTTGAATTATAACCCGATTATAATGTCGGTTTTAATAAACGTATTGACAAAAGAATTACACTACGTTATAGAAAAATCTTTCACAGGGTCCGATGAAAATACTGCGACGGTTCAATGCTCCGTAATTTCCGTGGGATTTAAACCCCGAAGACTTCGACACATTCGTCTCGCTAGATGCCAATTCGACCGTGTAATAGACGTTTTTTTTTTGTGTAGACAGTATTTATTACGTACAATATATTGTTTTTATGGATACTTCTACAGTGACAAAAAAACGCTCCAGGGAAAACCAATGGCTGAACAATTTTGCAACCTTCGATACCGTGTTAAAAAATACTGATCTCTGAAATGAGGAACAAATCTTGAAGCGTTTTTTCAATCTTTAATAATACTCGATCGTGAATATTTGTTTGTATGTATAACTTGTATATATATACGTTAAAGGGGAGGCATATAATTGTATACAATATGCTAATTTTGTTGAAAAAAAAATACATACATTAGGATATATAAAAATAACTAATACATATATTGCATATTTCTATGCGTATTCCAATTAGACAAAATTTTCTTCAAATTATTATTCTAAAACTAATCACTAACCCTTACCACTCCAATATTTTTTAATATATGTTGTCAGCCAACTCTAATTTAAATAAAGTCAAAATATTAATTTATTGATAGGCAGTTACAAAAAGGTTATTTTATAGTAAAACAAAAACGGATAACAGTCAAAATCGTATAAAAACGTGAATTTAAATGTTTTTTATCGAATAATCACAAGAAACCACTTCACGTGTCAAGTTTTGGGCGCGAAAATACACCGCGCGCGCACGTCTTATATTGTCGGCCGCCAGCCGACAACTAAGTTGTAGCGTACAAATAGTGATGTCGGCTGGCAACCGACAAAGTAGTGGTAAGGGTTAACAAAGCAATGAATTGATTTATAAAAATCAACATAAAGCTAATATCAGTCAAAATTTACACTAATTTCTTGTTAATGTGACATCTCAGATATACCTTATTGAAACGAGTCAAGAAACTCGTATTATTATCACTTGTTCTACTCTTCTGTTAAGTTAATGTAAAAAAGAAACTCCAATAAAAGTGAATTTTAATGATTTCCACGTAAAATGAACACCCTAGGTGTAATTTTGCGACTGCAGCAACGGTCACCCTCACTACTCAGCGTCGACACTCCAATTTAAGGATGCAGCCTTTTGGACCCATCTGAAACAACAGAACCGGATGTGGCAAAACGGTGCAGAGTCCGCTCCGAGGAATCTCGCCAGCAAAAAAGGCAACTCCCTTTTCCACGGAGCAAAACTTAATATATTGCCTTGTAATTGTGTAAACCAGTTCTGGGAGCTCAAAGGCCGAACTCGTTGGCTATTTATAAATTCCTGCAAAGGCGAAAGAATACATAACAACATCGCTCATTTGGTTTGATTTTTTTCGTTTTGCATTGTGGACTTTGCATCGATGCTTTAACTCCGTGGTGTAGAGATGATTCGTTTGCTTTCTGATCTTAGGTCACGAATTGAACTCTATTAAATTGCAAGGTGTTCCTAAGGGGCGGAATTAAGGTCCACTCGTAAAACTAGTTGAGGTTCTTTGATATTTTTTTGCAGGAAAGGTGAAATTAAACGTAACAACATCGCTCATCGGGTTCGGCGACTTTTTCATTTTGCTTTGTGGACTTTGCATTGATGCTGTGGTATAGAGATGATTCTCTTGCTCTCTGATCTTAGGTCAACTCCATTCAATTCATGGCATAACTAATAGCTAGGTGTTCCACAAGGGCGGGACTAGGGTCTTCTCTAGAGTTGAGGAAAATTGTGAAGAAATCGAATTGTTATACGGAAATCAAATCGCGGGCGGAAAATATTTGTGTTACATCGAAATTACAAACCGAAAAAAGGGCAAATTTCATAAAGCCAGATCAGAGGTTAAGAGTTTTACCTCCTTCAGATGAATACGCATTATCACATCTATCAAGTCTTCAGATTTTCGTCCATTTGAGAGAAATATCGAGAGGAAGCTATACATACACATTACCAAAACTTCCATTTGAAAGATAAAAATAAAGTAAAT
The DNA here is from genome assembly GCA_022606495.2 of Halesus radiatus. NCBI lineage: Eukaryota > Metazoa > Arthropoda > Insecta > Trichoptera > Limnephilidae > Halesus > Halesus radiatus. The sequence continues at coordinate 148,099 of JAHDVE020009758.1, read as the reverse complement.
ATCTAAATACCTATAATATACACAATAAATTCCTTTATAGTAAAACATACGCGTAGAAAAGTATGAATGTGTATATTTATCTTCTTCATTTAAAAGACGTTATTATCTTCTCCTATATTTCTACTCACACGGAATGACGAGGTCTCAATAAGAGTATGTGACGATATATCCCTGGTGGATATAATGATTAAACACAAAAGCCATAATTATTCAAGACACATGGATAAATCGAACATTCCAGATCGTTTAGCCGTGTGTATGTTTTGAAGTTCGGGACGCGTGGAGACGCCGATATCTCAGCCGTCGCATATATACAGCGGCGCCCCTCCTGGGCAGCCATTCGCGCGGTGGACGCCGAACCGACCGCACGTATCGCGTAAGAGCCTTCGCAACCGACCGACCACTCGATACTCAAGCGCCGGATCGAGAAAAACATCGATGATATAATTCAAACTCGAATCTCGACCGCTTCAATGTTGACTTCATAAATGAAAAATTTATAAATTTGTGCAACATTTGAACTTGAACGATTTTTTTTAATTGGAGTGGGAGAATTTTTAAACCCCCCCAGTTTTTACTAATTAATTGCCAGTCGATTCAAAGCATGCCCGTAGAAAGGACGTCAAGTGATAAAAAGGACTAATAATATTCAGTGAAATTAATTAATTATTAAGACAGTCGAAGATGATACCAAGGAAATAATACATTGCTACTATTGTGAAATCGAAATAAAAGTGAATAAGTATTTCTAATTGAATGATAGACAGAAATTATTAAACGCGACAAGTGATTCGTTCAAAGAATATGTTCGCAGCGACAAATTGCTGATTTTTTCCAACAGGTAGTTACACCCTCAGGAGTAACACGAAAAACAATACTACCCAGCAGAATGGTGCGGATTCAAATAAACGTAAGAATTGGTTATTTAACAGAATATGGATGTAAAGAATATTGTGATGTAAATACATACAAACCCACTTTCCCAAATTTAAAAGTAATAAACACTTTAAAGCTACAAAGTCAATTATAAACATAGCAGTACAATTTAAGTTTTATTTAAAAAAATTAAGGACAAGACCTTAAATCTTAGCGCACGTAATTATTTTAAAAGATTTTCGCAATATGAAAAACTCTAAACAATGTCGATAAGAATGGAGATCGTTTAAACAAAGAACGTAAAACAACAAATAAATAATAATGATGGCGTGTTGATTGAAAAAACATATTACACAAAATATAAGAACGATAAATAAATAACAAAACATCAGAATTATTATTTAGAATGTCGAGCACTTTACGTTTTAAAATTGCTTGGAGTATCAAATTAATAATGAACGGTTAATTTTTATTTCGCCATGGCTAGGAAAAAATATAAAACTAGAACAAAAGAGCTTCGACATTCCCGTAGAGTATTTTTTTCGCAAGCTGCGGCCTTGTTAAGGTTTGCTATCGCATGCAGTCTGAATACTTGTAGACATTTTTATTTCTACGTTCATAACATCGGCGCGTACTAAACAATGAAATAGAAAAGCCAGTGACAGAAGAAAAATTACGATTGTTTGACGAAGAATAACGAAAGACAATTGAAAATTTCACGTTGCAATCGTTTTTTTGTAAACATAATATGTCATTTTAGAAAGTTGGGAATATGTCTACGGATATTCGTAATATTGAAAACTAATTTACGAGTATACCAAATAAACTTAAACCAAATAGCCTAGCTGTTAGTAAATAAAATACTGAAACAGTAAATAATGGAATTATAATTTATTATCCAAATAAAAAATGTACGCTAAATTGGTTCAAATTAAACACATACAAATTGAAAACGAGAATGCGGTGGTTGGTTTCTTTGGACAGTTTTTTGTCGCGGTTATTGCCAATACGCGCCGTGTTTTTTATAAATATCAATACTCATTCTATTACCGGAGCGGTACAATTTTTCTCAAATATTCGCGACAAAAACTGGCGTACAAAATAGCAGGCTTTTTTGCTAACATCCGGGATGATGGTTGACCGATAAAAAACACGGCGATATTTTACGTTTTCCTACAGATGGAATGCAGACTCGAATCAGCTGGTCGAAGACAGAATTAGCATATACATTCGTATAAATCGTATTTAAGAATTAAAATACGTCGATTTTTAAAGCGCTTTTCGTGATATCTCATAAAGCTAGAAAATTAGATAAGATCAAAGTTAAGATTACATATCAAAATATTATATCAATTATTATTATCGTGATAGTTTAATTTCTACTTAGAAATAACAAGACTTTATGAACGTCGCGGGCTCCAGGAACGGGTAAACTGTCAAAAAAAATAAACATTTTTAAATATTCACAGAAGAGTGTACAAGAAAATATTATTTTTCCGATGGTATGACGTCTTGGAGAGATAAGTTTTGCTCTGAATTCTTGATCTTTTATCAGATCGCTCGTATTTTAAATATTTTTACAAATACCGATGTAACCTACGGCCGTTTTGTAACGTTAAGATTACCAAAAATCATAGTGCAAAGCATTAAAATCGCGAAATTAAAATTTGCATCACTAATGCGCGGGTCGAACTAAGCCGACCAGTTTTTTGACCAATTTCAGGCAAAATTTTGAAACTGACATTATACGTTATGAAAGCACGATTTTAACGGTTTTAAATTAAAACTAACGTTGGATTTAATGGAGAGGAGCATTGTATAATCGAAAGCGAACACTCAAGTCGATTTGATCGTCGTTCCTATATGTTAAACGAATTAACCTATTTCTTTTCTATTTGGGCAATACATTTTTTTGTATTTTTTGGTACAAACAGCAACCTTCGTTAAATTAAATTTGCATACTGTCGTACATTCTTATGTAACTCGAAACCAATAATACACAATTAATACACAATAGATTACAGAAGAAATACATCTACCATCTTATTCAAAATAAGGTCAATAATTGGACCTTCGAGTAATGCGTATTTTCGTATTTAAAATCTGATAGTAACAGAGTGTTTGTTATTTGTTACTAAATCCACATATTACGCAATCAATCAAACAATTTCCAGCGTAATGATGATATTTTGAAGCCTATTCAATATGCTTTACGAGTTAAATAGCCGCCGAAATATTTGATGGTCAATTATCCAATATTGAATTTTCCACGGTCAATTATTACCGACGTGTAAAAAATAATCATTAACAGATTTGGTCAAGCAGCGCCTTGTTGAATCTATGATTATTTCAAATATATAAATAACCAGTATTCGCCTTAACAAAATTTTAACAAAATTTTACGAATTTTTTTTCTTGTTCAACAATTGGAACCAACAATAATAATAATAATAATTGAATTATTTGTATAGCGCCGTTTTAGTGAAAAATCACCTCAAAGGCGCTGTACAAATATTTATTAACTAATTATGTACAAACAGATACAGAAAAAACATACTTACCTGGGATATAGCTTTACAGTTGCTATTTGTTGCTCCTTTTCTATCGATGTTACATTTATTAGAAGATTGGTGGCACAAGAAGAGTTAGTATTTATTGAAATACTTATAATTTTTAGGACTGGAAAATATTTATAAAATGAATTTTGGGACTGGAAAATGTCTATAAAATGACCTTAAGAAGCTTTTAATAATTTTTTTTTACACTTTAGTTATTTACAGTGTTGTGGGTTGTGGGCGCATTTGCGCAAAGATGCGTGAATTTTTTATTTTTTTATTTTATTTAATGACTTTAGGTAAGTACCAACCGGCTAGCCTAGCTAAGCAATTTACGGCAAGCTAAGCAATCAACAATACTTGTCTAATTTTATGACAGATGAATGGGCATTTCAAAGTTCTATAACTCATGATGAAAACAACTGAAAAATATGGCTAATTTACTAATATAAAACATAACTTGTGATTCAACATAGATTCGTTCTGAATGGTGACGTTGGCCTAGAAAATACGCTTAGACGGGAATTGTACAAATTTCATGACGCCAGAGCTAATCGGTCTACAATTGTGGCTGCTTCATACAATCACAATATGTTTGCTTAATATTTAAGACGTTTACAAAAATATTTAATTAAAGTCGCCAATTCTTATAACAAGCTTAAATTTACTTAATCGGTGTATAAATTCACCGCGATGACACACGTACAAAAAGCGCGCGAGACTATTTTGTTTTTAGTCAAAGCCGGCTGCGAATAATATTGTCGTGTTGTGAAGATCCGGGACTCCGATCAAAATATAGACATAAAAAATCCCACGGCATATTTGCGACAAGAATGTTGACCGATTGGCATTTTTTTACCGAAGAAACACTGTATTTTTAGGACGCACAACTATGACGTGATCACTCAGCTGACGATGGCCTCAATAATAATTATGTTAGATTCGAGATTGAGGATAATGTCATCTGACGTGGTCTGTTTGAAGGAACTGGGGACAATTTTGATTTTTGAGTTCGAAATTCAAATGAGGTCGTGATCACCCAGCTGACGATAACCTCGACTATTCTTTGTTAGATGCGGGATTGAGGATAATGCCATCTAACGTAGTTGAGAAAAAATCTTAGGACAATTTCGATTTTCAAAATGTGTTCGAAATTCAAATGATGTATATTTAATTTATAATTTAATGTGTGAAATGGAAATTTTCGGTTGACGATAACCTCAATAATTCAATAATAGATTCAGGATTGAGGATAGTGCCATCTGACGTAGTCTGTTTGGTGCTCTATTGAGGACAGCAGGAATTGAGGGTAAATCAGTATGCACAAAACAATACGGCATGTTTTAAATGACAAAGCTAGCTTTTGATGGCAATGCACGTATTGAGCTGCAGAAGTTGCAAGCTGTAATTGCGTCGATAAACACATTCAAAACAGATAAGAGCTGTGCAAATTTCACGACGCCAGAACTAATCGTTGGCAAGTTTGTAATAAGACACAAAAAAGATTTTCACCATATTTTTTTTTTCTTTAAAGCCCAAATGGCGTACATAAATTCAATTTTTATGTTGATGTGTGAATTAAATACTTGCAATCAAATATGTGAAATGTCAGAATATTAAATATTTCAAGTTTAGTTATCTGATTCATGAGATAAAATCCACGTTACGTACAGACGCATTGCCAGGCACTTCTCGGGCATAACACTAAATAAACAAAATAAAACATGCAAAGAAATAACAACATTGATTATTGATCACCATTAATGCCTTTTAGCTCCGATGCGAGAAAACCAAACGAAGAATTACACAATATCAAACCTTAAAATAGATTTTCACAACTCACTCATCGTACGTCAATAATAACATGTTTGTTTGGTTTATAGTCTATACGGGTCAATAGTCAACAGAAAAAAACATCTACCTAATTACAAATTCAAAACACGAAACGCTAAATAGTCAAAACACTCGGCGGGCGTAGAAACGGTATGGGTTTCTCACAAGTAAATACATTATTATTATTATTGCCAATTTCTGAGAGTGACTTAGAGTGCATTATATTTTCGGTAAAAAAAGAAAATAAACACTATTGATGAGTAAAGGAATAGTGTCAGCCCGTGTGACCAAGGCCGTACGTATTCAAATCGGATTCAAGTTAATACCAAAACAGGTTTGCTTGATGAGTGTTATTTTGGCAAGGAGTTTCCTGATAAATAAAATAAACATAAAGTCGGATTATTATATCTGATTATATTTATATGGATATTATATTTTTGGCTTCTGAGAAGCAGTAGTTAAATTATTATCACTGGCGAAAAAAATTGGCGCCTTCAGTTATTTTATTACAATTTCGTCTGGTTATTTGATGCAATTAGATACGCATCCCACTTTTTTTTAAATCTAATTTATTTTTATCCTATCTTACGATTTGTAGATATTTATTTAATATAAACGGTATGAATATATCATAAACAATAATCGCATGTCACAGTTAAATACAAACATAAGAATATAGTACAAATTATTTCAAAATGAAACCATCGTCCCAATGATATCAGAAAGTATATAAAGAATAACAGTACATGATATAAAAGCAAGAAATATGCGTACATATAAAACATATAAGTAAACTTAGGTTAAATTAATATTGATTGAAAAGATATGATAGTATAGCCTTCTTGTACTTATCTTTCGCGGAGTTAAATAGATCCGCTATATATGCATATCTATTACTGACGTGATGTAATCTAGGTACAAGCGAGTGTTTGTAATGCTCAGTCCTGGTGTTTTTACAATTAAATAGGATTTTGGAACGATTACGTTAAGAGTTAAGATTCATAGTAATATAGGGTTTATATCTAGCTGTAAGTTTTTATTTATGAGAATATCGCACAAGAGTCCCAAATACTCTCAACCGTCTGGAGCCAGTAGAACCATAGCAACCTCAATTGGGTATGTTGTTGGAATGATAGATTAGGGATAAGGAGATAGGGAATAGAAGAGGAAGGTTGGGAGGTATCCGGCTGTTAAGATCTGGTCACCAAGCACGGCTCAAGTAATTTATTATTATAATTAATTTCATTATACGTGAAAGTTCATGGCCGAATATAATCGAAGTTTGCGCACCTAACAAGTTTGCATTTGTTGGGGCAGGTGGGTACAATTTCGGAAAATCCTTGGTACAGAAATACTCGCGATTTTCGACACTGAATCGGTCCAATTAACAAAGAGAAACTAGCAGTAAAAAAAATATGGGAGAAACTTGAGGAAATTACGGTAGTTATAGTTCGGTAGCCTGAAAAAAATATCAATTAATATCTGTTACTCAATTAATATCGGCGTAAAGGAATTTGTTGAAACTCCATGGAATTTTTAACGACTGAGGGCCGAATTCTTGTTAATTTTTTGGTTGTTTCATAAGTTTAATGTGACATTTACGTTTTTGTAAATTACTAAACAATAAACTTAACAATTATTATTTTTATAAACAATAATTATTAATTTAAAACACTCATCCAAATTGAAAAAACCTTCCGAGCAAAGATAAATGTCGCCGGCAGAACTCGAACCCGCACCCTTCTAATGTCCGGTCAGATGCTCTACTGTTGAGCTACGTCGGCTTATCGCAAACCCGCCAAGTTCATCAATATATACTAGTGTTCCATTCAATAATTACTGTTTTTATTATATTTTCACCTGTAAACAACCAACTTTATTAGTATGAGAGAGGTTTGTAACGGCTAAATCCCTCAAATAGATGGCGTCGAGACAAATTATGTCTACATTTTATTGGTGAAAAATTGCTTTTGACTTGTCAAATATATATAGCTTTAAATAAAATATAAATATAACTTTAGTTTATCAATTAATAAATATTTGACAAGTCAAAAGCAATTTTTCACCAATAAAATGTAGACATAATTTGTCTCGACGCCATCTATTTGAGGGATTTAGCCGTTACAAGCCTTTCTCATACTATTAAAGTTGGTTGTTTACAGGTGAAAAATATAATAAAAAAACAGTAATTATTGAATGAAACACTAGTATATATTGATTAACTTGGCGGGTTTGCGATAAGCCGACGTAGCTCAACGGTAGAGCATCTGACCGGACATTAGAAGGGTGCGGGTTCGAGTCCTGCCGGCGACATTTATCTTTGCTCGGAAGATTTTTTTTCAATTTGGATGAGTGTTTTAGATTAATAATTATTGTTTATAAAAATAATAATTGTTACCCTTTGCACTATGCACAAAAATCTTGTCTTAAGTTTTAAAGAACTTTAGTTTATCAATTAATAAACTTAACATTCATTTCGACAACGGTTGAAAATAGGTTTAATCACGTTATTTTTAAAGTAAGTCAGACTCCTAATCTAACTAAACCGTAAAAGCATATGGTCACTAAAATCGATAGCACCATTAGAATCTTAAGTTTAAAGTAAACAGAGTTTAAAAAATCTGTGTGATATCATCTGGTGAAACAAGAACTATTATAGGGTGAGCTCTGACAGTGATTTACGAAGATTTTTCTATACAGATAGTTCAACTCAACTATCTCCAGCTCTAAACGTCGGTTCCAGGATCCACCATGTGCTATGGAGCTCATAAATGCAAAAATAAATAAATAATAATAGTAAAAGCGAGACAAGGTGTAATTTCTTTTTTTCCATATTTTTCAATGCTTCTCGGTCGAAGTGGGTAGAAAAGCAAGTAAATTTGTGATTCAAGCAAGGCGTAGAATAGTGTACAATCAAAACTATAAATCTCCTTCATAACACGAATGAGACTAAGTCACACCTGTTGTCTTAGTCATCTCGCCAGGTTCCACATAGTCAGCTCGCCTTACTGTGGATTGTGGGTAAGACCGGATACTCTGGACCATCATTTCATTGATAGTCCTATCAATGACCAATTTCCAAACTTCATGCATGAATTGGAAAACCTTATAAACCGCAGAAGTCTCAACACCCCCCAACAAATCAGCAAATTATTAGTCACGGCCAAAAATAAAAGTGGAATAGAGTTTAAAAAAGTGTCACCATGTATTATTAACAGTTGCAAAAATATAAATATTTTAAGAGCTATAGAGCCAGTTGCAAGCACTCTGCAGTCTGCAGTGTACGGTACCCAGTACCCAGTGAGGTCGGGAACCAAAGCAAGACACAATGCCCCGTGTGCCGACCCACTTTACACGAAGACAACAATGCATTAACTCGAGTTTCATTAATTAAAGATAATAATAAAAATTCCACTAATAACTATCGCGAGAGAAATTAATCCAAGCGGATTTTAGCGCCTTGAATAGCGCAGTACAGTTAACCAAACCTATCGAAGATTTTTTTTTAATACAAAACATTAATGCCAGCGATAACAGCTCTATTTTAATGATTTGTTGAACAGTTATATCAATAAATTAAAATAATAAAAAACTAAAAGCAAAGAAAAATTGTAACATTAATCCCAAGATAGATAGGTGTGGCAAGGCAATGAATCAATTTTACATATAGTTTGGGTAAGTATAAATATAGGAAAACCTACATAAAGAACATTTTAAGCATCGCATACGTTTAAAAAAAGTATGACAGTGAGCTCCGGTGTTATGACATTTGTATAGATTTTATATCTTTGAAATATTCAGTCAAAATCTTTACCAGTCTAAAGATGAGACATGGATATACAAATAAACATAAAACAAGAATACGACCGGTAATTGGCTGAGTTGGTAGGACGATGGGTTCCCACCCAGGCGTCGTGAGTTGAATTCCTCGGCTGGCTACGTCCTCCATCATGACACAAGCAATATTATCCGCTTAGTATGGTGATGGAAGTAGGAGATTATCAAATATTATCAGGTTATTCGCACATAATACGGAAATGTTTTTGACTCTAGTAAAAAAAAATATATATATATTTTTTTTTTTATCCATATTATTTAACTGTTTAATAATAAATTTTGAAACTCGGGCGAAACCGGGTAATAACTACTACTTAACGAGGTTAAAGGTATACCTATTTGTAACATTACGTTCTTGGAAGTTGGCAAGGGCGTCATCATTGAAATACATTCGTCGAGCAGTTCGAGCACAGATCAAATCTCAAATAATCGAATTAAGTTTTTTTAATTGCATAGGGGGGATAACGAACATGTGGTTAGTTTTAGTTCCACCAATTCTACCATTCATACGGCCCAGTGGTATTGAACAAACCGAATCAAACCGATCTAAATTTAAAAACTAACGTGATGCAATCAATGCCAACAGTGACGCGTGTAACTCAAGCGAAACCGGCGTGATTGATGTAAAAAACATCGTTATATCAAACATCATGTAACATAATGTAACAACTCACTCAACTGAGATTGAGTGGGCGCTAGTTGTGATCAAACTGTCAAGACCACGTGGGCAGAAGCGTGGACTGCCATCAGTGGGGTGTAGTACATATAGGCAGAAAAGCTGTGCCTATCCTAAAAAAACGTACCATAAAAGAAAACGACAATTTACAAGGATAAAAAACCACTAATATTTGTTGAAACCACAGAGATTTGTTGAAACTACAAAAAACGAATATTGTGATAGAGTATTTAGTTTGGACGCTTTTATAAATGCTTTTTAATTGCTTACTGGAGTCAAAATCACGCGAAACAAACGTGGACACCAGTGACATAGGCTAGTGCCAAAATGGGTGTCACGTGACCTTTGCCTCCGGCCGTCGAAATGGTACGTTAAGGGAGGTCTATTCATTCAGACGTCAGTGATTGAAAACAAATGTTTTCCATAAATTTTGTAAATATATTTTTAAGTCACAATAATTCTACATCAATAAATTGTTTGTTTTTGATGAATTTATACTTTTTAGTTACAACAGGCCTTTGGCTTAAAATTTGGCTTAATCTATCGCGAGATACATAACGCAAAGCCACGTGTCCGCAAACTGCTTGCAATAAAGCTATAAAATATACTGCTTGCATGGCCACTATTTTTAGGAAAAATTAAAAAATATTCATTTTGAAAATAGATACATGATGTTATTGTATCTCCACTATATGTGTTAACGTTTTTTTATAAGTGTTTCGTTACTTCACTACAACATCCACTGTGGACCATTATTCAACGAAGATAATCTTTGAAAATCTTGTTATAAACAATCTATGATGACATCACTCTTACGGAGCATGTCCGTAGGGCATGCATAAAGCAGACAAACTGGTATATTCATAAAACAAAGCTTAGAAACGAGTTAGATGAAAATTATTTATACAATATATCGCCGCGGTATAACGAAAAATAAATAGTTACAAAATATTGATAATTATTGTGTTTTTGTGAAATTTTACGTAATTTTGTATAATCTGTGTTACCTACTTGACCGGACAAATTAAAACACGTATGAATCGACACACTTTTTAAAAGTGATATAAAGTCATTAAAATCAAGAAAAAAATAGCTTAAAACCTAATCTAACCTGACATGATTAATCATTTTTTTAAATAAAAATTTAACAAATTAAAAATGATTAATCAGATTAGATTAGGTTTTTTTGTCTGCCAAAGGCGACTAACTAGTATCAGGTGACTAAAGTAACTACTTTATTGACTTTTGTGAATTACAAATTTGAACCCAACAAAAGACGTCAATAAAGAAAACTATGATCAATTCGATGAAATATCAAACAATTATTACAAAATATTTTTTTTAATTCTTCGTTAGTTATTCAGTATTTTACTGCATGGCGACGATACATTCGGTCTTATTTCGTAATCAAGAATAAATTAATGTGTTGAATTAAAGAAAAGAAAAAAACTTACTATTTTGTACGAGATAAAAAAATAACAGGTTATGTATGCATTGTAGATAAGTGCTATTTTCGCGCTACACGAGAAATTGAAAGTTCCTAGCTACATAATTAATTATTATAAATAAAGAGAGATGTTAGGTATCTATTGTTAAAAAAATATATTTTTAATTTATACGTTCACGTCAGAAATTTGAAGTGTTGTGGGAAGGCCAGAAATCGAAGTGTTTTACTTAACAATATCAATCAATCTGTGAGGAAATTCTAAATGAATCATGAATCGTTGCGTTTTAAAAACAATGCATCATCATTATAGATAAATCACTTAAATACATTTAAAGAATAGAAAGTGAAACAATTTCAACGGGAATAATAAACGTATAATATTTCAAAGTAATTAGTCGTGTTATTATTATGTCATTTTGGTTCTAATTTTAATGACGCTGCAATCAATGTCGACCACATACATTTTTAACAACATGAATAAAAATGAATTTATAAAAACTCAGTCAAGGTCGATGCTAAACGTATTTGTTATTTCATAACTCAGTTGTCAACAAACATTTCATTGGGGTGTTGACATATTACTATTTCGAACATTCATTAGGTTATGAGTTTTTGACGACTCTAAATGCAAAGTGTATTTTACAAAGGCGTATCTTATTAACGTAAAGCAGAAATCTGGCCGTACGAAGCATTAAATAGGTGGATAAAGCAGAAATCTGGTTGTGTAAAACAGAAATCTGGTTATAGAAAGCAGAAATCTGGTTGTGTAAAGCATAAAATAGGTGCGGTGCATGAAGCAGAAATCAAGTTTAAAGAAGGAAAATCTAGTTGAATGAAGCAGAAAACTGGTTGTGTAAAACAGTAATCTGGTTGTAGGAAGCAGAAATCTGGTTGTAGGAAGCAGAAATCTGGTTGTATGAAGTAGAAGACGCTCTCGAACGGTAAGTTTTTGGCGCCATGAAATTTACACAGCTTTTCTGTCTAGAAAATCTAAGTAATCGTTTTCAAATCACATCGCTAATTCCATTATGAGCTATGGAGCATTAAAAATACATTAAGCTGTCCAAAAATAATACAAGACCACATATAGTTTGCGTCATATTATTTTTCAATCCGATTTTCGAGTAAAACTGGGTAGTAATGCGAGTCCTTATAATAGTAAAATTCCTCTACTAACTAAATCCTCCATCATTGCATAAGGAACATTTTCCGCTGATAATGATAGTAGTGGAAGTTCTTCGAATATTGTCAGATTAAATTAGAGTTGGACTCTTTTAAAAGATAAATAAATTTAATAGTTAACCGCGAGAAAGACGTTATTTTTATTAACAATTTACGGTCGTCCTTCCTTCCTTCCGATCATCGTGAATATTGAATATTGTAATTAAAAGCAATGGATGCACCGTTCCGCTTAATTTAATTAGCATAGCATTTTAACCCAACCTTGTAATACTAATACTAATCATAGACAAACAAACAGATATTATTATATTGGATCGTCCTTTACTGCAAGCGAGTTTATTGACAAGGCGTTTAGAGAAAAGTTATTCGCCATTCAAAGTTCAACAAGCATTACAAATTAAATAAGCCGTGTTTGGCAGAGACAAGATCTGAATAACTGAGTATTTCTCGATATATCTCTTCTCTATTTCCTTCCCCTACCCACTAACTCCCGATAAGGGGATGGCATAGTCTTACTGGGTCCGTGCGAAACGAGTACGGTTTTAACATTAAAAAAGAAAATAACGTTTTTTTTATACGAATACCACACAACTGTACCAATTGACGGGAGATATTAGCACTGAAGTTGGGGAATTGGGGTATGTTGTGAGGATGAATAGAGTGATGGTAGGGAGATGGGGTGTGGAAGGTTGGGTTAAGCTTTTATCATAACAAAAAAAGAAACAAAACTTAATGAAATGACATTGAATGTATGCATAATTTTATTAAGGTTTTGGATTAGAGTACCAGAAAATCTTCTGAAATAAATAAAAATAGGTAAGCATTAATAACTGATTAAGACAAGAAATGCGATGTGGGCGCGTTTCGTGATTCAAAGTCTGGCCATTTGGGCCTAAAATACCAAATTCAGAAATTCGGTCCGTCAGTATAAATTCAAAATCAAATAGAATGGAATATGCGACGTCATGCAGTGTAAGAGCGACAGAGCGATGTATTTTAATTGCCTCTCGCAGGGCTATAGTCAAAAGGTACTGAGTCAGTGGCTACATCGGTTTCCATTCATGTCTACATGGAAGGCATTTGTGTATTTTTATTTTCGTAGTCTCCATAAAACAGTTGTAAAATAAGATATCACACAGATTAAAATACGTTACAATAAATGATAAAAGGTTGATAGGAAAAGTATAAAGTCACGGGGGGCAGTTTTATAACTATTTTGTAAAATGGGTCAAAAGATAGTCGCTAAACTGTCTGAAAGTGAAATTGAAAATGTCAATACAGCATCGTTGAGCAGTTGAGTAGCTATTCCAATTGGCGTATTCTGGTAAAGAGAAGTTCTCACTTTCGGAGCATAAAATAGTGCATGGGATCTCCCACGAGTATACTCGTTAGGAACGTATAAATTTACCTCTTCCAACATAGGTGGATTACATATGGCTCCAGGACTAACTTTAAAATAGCAAAAAATATTTCACGGTGTGGTTCTAAGGTGTTGAAATCAAGCAATCCTGTTAAGAACGAGGAATCTATTATTATCTATTCAGTTCTAATTTACAACATATTATTACAGTATGTATTCACGTGCAGTATTATCCTGGACGGTTAAGTACTAAGGCCTAAGCGCTAGGTGTAAATTTGAAATAGGTAATAATTCATTGCATGCATTAACCTAGAATCATGACCGGCCGGTTGGATTGTGAGATGAATCGAGCAACGTCTTCATCCACCAATCGATGCATCTGATGTTAAATGGTTTAGCAGTAAACCGCTGAGATGTGGCAAGTATAATAGCATAAACATAAAACGTACCAACCAACCGCAAATGATGATTTTCTACGCGATAATAGCTGATAAAGTGGATATTGTGAGTTTTGAAATTTCATTGTAATAATTTCATTTAAATAATTGAAGAAGACGGTATTAACAAGTCTCAATGAAACATGGAACAAAGAAAAACACAGGAAATAAAAAGTAACGGTCGCAACTAGGACTGAAACCCAGAGAGATCCTTTAGTCTTACGGAATAATTGAGCTATTAAAGACCTAATTATTTTCCATCATTTTTATATTAATTTTCAGTGTCCTGTGTCTGTTACAAATTTCATTGAGATTTTTTGGATCAATTATAAAAAAAATGCATATTTCAAAGCTCGGTAGCGCATGATAGAAAAGCTTTTGCGGGCTGAAATAGTTAGGTAGACCTAGAAATTTCACGTTGAAAAGGCTGTACAAATTTCATAACGCCAAAGCTCACCGTTCGCGAGATTTTAGTTAGATATACAAACAGACTTCCCGCTTTACAGTTAAGATTTGAAGAGCTTGATCAATCATTATGAATATACTGACACTCGTAAAACGAATAACTTAATTTAAAAAAAAAAAAAATCCGTCAAATATAAAATGAACATCGATTTTATGAAACCGAGAAGAACCTTTTCGGAAGCATTCCAAGGATTATACAAAAATATTCATGTTGAGATTTTTATATTTCTGTAGGTCGTCTGTAGGAAGTCACCAATAATAATAATGGCATGTTTATTACATTCTGTTTTAGTTCATGGCTGGTTACATCGGATGATGTTCCAATGACCTCTTTGCTCATAATTATTATTATATTAATCGTATTTTCTAAGCATCGATGAAATAAAATATTTTATTTATGACCGAAAACACTTATTAAATTAAAGTAATCGCTGATCAGCGGTTATACATTAATTAACCCTGTTTCCAATATCATTTCATAGAGGGCAGAAGATACATTAAAATCTATGTTACCGTTTAATATTATGGATAGAAAACTCACTGAGGGAGTTAGTAAGACTTTTGAAAGCCGGGATTTTCGGCCGTGTAATCGCTAAAACCCGGAGAGCTTTCGTTTTTTTTTAATGCGAATACCGTACAAGAATCCCGACTGCTCTCAACCGTCTGGAGCCAGTGAGACTATGGCATCCCCAATTGGAGAATGTTGTGAGGCTGAATGTAGTTAGAAGGGGAAGGATAAGGGGAAGAAGGTGGGGAAATACCTGGCTACTCAGATTTGGTCACCAAACACGGCTAAAACCATTTCAAGCAACGTTTCGATTCTGAATGGTGGTCTTTCACCAGCGCGATACTGAAAGTATCTACCACTCTGGAGCGAGTCGGAAATTATACTACATATCATTTTTAATGAAGAAAATAGGAAATTAGTATCTTATCGTATCCGAGAGTATCTTCCACTCTGGAAAATGCGTAAATAATCTATATATTATTTATAAAGACTTAATTGTAAAACAACACAAATTAACTAAATAAAATTTACTTATGCACGCCGGGATTTGAACCCGCGACCTTCGGATTCTTACCCTTCGACCACGGAGGCCGTTTGCCGCGCCGTGTGCCAGCTGAATGTAATTTCGTAATTACCCATTTGTTTTTTTGCAAAATAATGTTTTTTTTTTAAATACGGTACCATTTACCAGATGTTTATGAATTTATAATTTTATTAATGTATATATCATAAGTAGTTTCCCAAGAATAGTTTCAAATATTCAAAAGAAGATAAAATTCGGTCTCGCGTTACAAAAAAAGATAAAGAAATAGGTTTTTTTATTACCTGTATACTTTTTACGAAAAATAAAAACAATAAATAACCCTAAAATTATAATATCCCGTGATTTTTCCCGGGTCTACGGCTATTTCACAATGATATTATATCGACTTTTAAAATGTTGTAGTTACTATACGTGACGTATTCGTGCCGCTCATACAAAGTAAACCGACTCAGTATCTCAGTGCAATGAATGAGCCGAGATGTTGTGCAATGGGCAAACCCTTTAAGTGCAAATATTAACATTGACCAACTCGCGTACATGTACAATAAACACAGCATTTCCACGGTTTGGAGTCATCAACGAGATTTCATTACAAATTATAAATCATACTACAAGACGAGCAGTAAAAGGGTATGGCGAAATTATGGCCGGATCTAGTTTTTCACAATGAGAATATGACGGCGAGGCGAGTCACGGTGACGACTTTTCAGAGGAAAATCGCATTAAAATCACCAAGTTAAAATTTCAAGAACATCCTTGTTGCCAGGTTGCGAAACATGTGATTAAATGCGTGGAATAAGGTGAGAACCGTTTTATTATTTAGTTATAAGAGTCCAATTCTCAAGAACGACAGCGAAACAAAGCAAATTTCACGGTGACAAATTAATAACAATATAAAAGAATTACAATTAGCATTGAATGCGAAATATGAAGCGGACAATCATTGTGTGGGTAGTATGCAGCAGTAAAAACACTCAAGACAGTTAGCGCACTGGCGTCATGAAATTTGTAGAGCTTTCCTGCATGGAATTTTTAATACAACGCAACTTTGTCAGGTTACAATTCCATTTTCATCAATTTAAGAGTGGTAGATACTTTCATCATCGCCCTGGTGCAAGATCACCATTCACAATCGGAACGAGGATTGAAATAGCACTGACCGTGTTTAATGACTTGATCTGAATAGCCAGATACTACCTATTTACTATCTCTTTCAACTCCCCATTTCCTTCACTCTCGCAGCAAACCCTAGATGGGTAGTAAAACCGGTACGCATTTCATACAAAATTTAAATGATTATAGTCGAATATTATTGTCTTTTGAAACCTTATACATTTTACTAATTAGTCGTATAGATTTAACAGATAAATCATTCGTAGTATTTCTTTACAACACGACCGTAAAGACGAACAAATCTTTAGAAATTTAGGAAGTGACAATTCCCCTGCTAGGGCAATCCATGAAGCCGTACAAAATACAGTTTATTATCCTAGGAAACCGCTACCGAAATGAATTTATGGTGTCTAGCTAATAGTGTCTTTGTGTCTGACTGTAATCTAGATACAGATACACGTCTAGCTAGGTTAGCGGCAGGCAGACGTAGTGAGGCGGCTAGGTGGCCATTGTTACCACAGTACTTGGCATGTGAGAACTTCTGCATTATCTCTCGCAGCTAATCTACTCCGTAAAACTGGTGGCCCGGATAGGGGGTGACCAAGCCACGGCCTGCAAGCAAACCAACACATATGAAATAACTGTACTTCAAAGTGAGCTCTGGCGTTATGAAATTTGGACGAACTTTTTGTCTGTCGCAGATTGAAACAAGAAATGGTTCCGTCATAGATTTCTAGGTAAACGTAACTATTCTCCATCTCGGGCTATGGAGCTTTTTAAATATTCATTTAGCTGTGAAAAATAAGACAAGATGCCAAATTGTTTACTTTATAATTTTCCAACGGTCGTTTGCGCAACCATGCGCGATCTAGCGGTGGGATTCGAAACTTTCGGATCTCCTCTAACAATTGCTATGTAGATCATTCATAATTCATAATATATAGGGATATGAAATTGAGTCCATCATTTTGAGTAATCCTGTACAATGTTACAGAGTTATTTCCTAAAATCTGAGTAGACTTGTTTATATTAAAAGTTGAAATTCTACAAAAAAAACACCTTCTTAATTACAATAATAATACAAACTACAACCTCCAAATATCATATTTATCCCCTAATAATAAACCATAAACACATAAAGTAGTGAGAAGGACAATAAATTATCTTTGTTTGAGATTACGATTATACACATATGAACAAGCACCGTTTTAAAACGCATTACAGTTTTATTCAACTATGGCAATGTGGGTAAATAGAAATTATTGAATTTTTCTTTATTTGAAGAGGTTTGACCTTAGGGTTTGTAAGGCCTGTTGGTTGGGATTGATTGCACACAGCTGAGAATAAACAAGTAGAATATATTATTATATTTGCGTAGTGTAATGAGGTTCCCACGCCGTGACAGCCAACACAACACGGCCATTGAAAAGTGGCCAACCAAAAGAGGGGAAAACGCATTACAATTTACACACAACTGTCAAAAATAAATACAAAAATAAGTGTAATGATAATGACTAAGTTGGCATAGCGACAAAGAGACACCGAGCAAAAATGACACTTGGAACGTCAAAATTTTGATAGATGCATTCGTAAAAAAACGCCTCGACAAATAACTTAAAACAATGTTAGTATTTTAAATTACAAATTAAAAACATCAAGAATCCAAATTACGCTTGAAATGACTTTAGACGTGTTAAGTAACCAGATATAAATATAGCCAGGTAACCTTATCCTTCCTCTTCTAACTCAATTCACAATTCAGACTCACAAGAGTCACAAACTGGGATGCCATTGTCCAGTGAGACTTTAAACATGTCTCTCAATTGGAGACACAAAACGGACTTGAAGATTGCCAAGATAACACAGCGACTAGAGAAGTCGCCAGAATTCAAATACCGGTTGCAGTAATGACATTTTTTTAATAATAAATAATTTTCGTTAAAAACAAAATTTTTGATTTTTTGTTGGAAGATGTGGAACGTATTACATTATTTCATGTTCGTGTTTATGACAAAAAAAAACGTAAAAAAGAGTTAAGTACATATCATTATGGCATAACCTATTGTATTTCGCAATAAAGGAAAACGAATCGGAGACCGAGGCGGTATGAAATATGAAAATATAATATATTCATTGTCATTTGTCACCCGTCAACTGTCAGAGCTTGACACGAGGAAGTGGATATCACTACAATGCTATTTACGTGTGAACAAAATAATGTTGTTAATGATTTAATCGAGCAAATCGATTATAATTAAGCCGCATCGTGTTTTATTATAATGTAATTCAACCTTTAATCACGAAAGGTTGTTCGGTAAAACTAAACAATTAGAATTTAATTAAAAATTCAATCGACAAGCCGGATGCACGGGTTTTTTCATTATGCTTTAATGCATAAAACTGCAGCAGTATATGACCATTAAAATAATACATCCATCACCCTAACAGGAATACAGGTGACACCTACAATAACTATTAACCTAAATAGGAACATGTATTTTATGTATTTTAAATTACAGCTTCGCGTCTACAGATTCCCCCTACCCCTTACCCCTACCCAATAATTTTCTACTTATTTTTAACGCAAAATTGCATCAAGTACCCAAATTCTACTCTTAGCTTTGGGAAACGGGGGTGGGGGTGGTTTTTCGCAATCTCATGGAGACTGAAATTCGTCTTATTTTTAAGGTCAAGTGTGCAAAATTCATCAAAATCAACAAACAAACAAACAAACAAACAAACAAACAAACAAACAAACAAACAAACAAACAAACAAACACCGCCCATAACGCTATTCTTTATATACTAGGTTTTGTCTATTGCAGTAGTTGGTTTGTATTGCGAAGTCAACCGCGACTGACTGTGACTGCTTTATGGGGAAGTGCGCGCCCGATTTAACCCACTCTGAGCCTTACTGTCTTCGAAAGTAGATACGCTTAAGGTGTTTTTTGCCATGCCAACGCGTTCCAGGTCCAAATATTGACTGCGAATCAACCTTATTGTGTTCGAAATCAAAGGGTCTTAAGGTCGATTTTTGCTCGCAGGTACATTGTCTTAATCTCCGGCCAGACCGTATTACTCCTTATCGTGTAGGGAATTAAGGGGGTGTAAGGGCGATTTTTCCATGCATACCCCGCACTGAATTTCAAAGTTACCGTATTACTATTCATATACATACATAGATTTAATATTTGACAAGATAAATATCTTCACACTGTATAATAATAATAATAATAGTTGGATGACTTGTATAGCGCCGTTTTTGTGTAAAATCACCGGGTGCGAGTTAGATGAAATTTCCTTAAACACAACTTAATTCGTAAAAAAAAACTAAGACGAGAATTGAAGGAAAAATGAGGTGTTAATGAGGTAATGTGATCGAGTCGCGAGTTCCCCGTCGGAGCGTGGCGAACAAGCCAAACAAAATCGCGGGAAAATATAGGTAGATCAACGCAGCAGATATAGCAATAGTACCCAAGTTAACTGGGCGTACAGCGCTTTCCTACTATTACTTGATTAATTCATTTATTTATTCACGGCTAGTGGTTGCTATTTACATATAGTTTTAACATGACACGTAACAGGTGGTTACGTAGAAGTTAGACAGAGAGTAAGAAAAAAACGCAACATTACGTTAAAGTAACGAGTACAATGAAAAGAAGTGATCAGTGTGGTCTACTGTAAATAATCAACATGTTTAAATTAGTAATTTACGAGTTAAAAATATCAGTAAATCTCTAATTTTGGGTAAAAAGAATTAGGATTGGTTTTAAATGTGACCACCGCACAAGAGTGTTAACTGTCTGGAGACAGTGAGAATACGGCATCCACATTTGGGAGGTGATTAAATAGGTTAGATGAGATTCAGTTTTCGGGCTATATTTTTTTCCGTACTTTTAATGAACTTATATCAATTTTTTAAAATTGTGCCATTTATACGTGTGTTGATTTATCACGGAACTGTATCAATTCTTATCACCAGGGCAACATACAGAGAGTACTTTTTTTAACATTCCGCAAATTAATATAATATACATAAATTTAAGGTGAAAAAACACATATCGTGGCTATGGAAAACATTATTTATTTAAGGAGATGGGGAAGAGGAAGTACCTGGCTATTCAGGTAGCTATTAGATTCTGGTCACCAAGCAGGGCTAAAGCCATTTCAAGCAACGTTTCGATTCTGAATGGTGGTCTTTCATCAGGGCGATACTGAAAGTATCTACCACTCTGGAGCGAGTCGGAAATTATACTACATATCATTTTTAATGAAGAAAATAGGAAATTAGTGAAATTATTCAAATAAAATTAACTTACGCACACCGGGATTTAAACCCGCGACCTCCGGACTCGTAGCCAAGGATCGCAACCACTCAGCCATAGAGGCCGTCGAATTATATTATAAACATACACAATTCGAAGGAATACCTGGTTACAAGTTTTATTGGCAACGTGCCAATATTTTATCGATTCCGCAACATGATTATTATCGGTGATTGTGGGACAAAACGTGATGGTACAGTCTTGATTTGAAGGCAATAAATTATTATGCCGCATGGCGTAAGCGTAGATTTATTTCCAATTTCTATTCATTTGCATCGACGACTACATATCTGTATTGTGTCGACGGTTCATGCATGTAAAACAACACCAATAAATTCCGCTACTTAGCAGATGCTTTTTTGCTCATAAGATGGATTGAACCGAAAGGGGAGAATTCTAAGCTAATTGAAAAGTCCATTAGGCACTTTAAAATGTTTTAGGTACTTTAACTATTACACGTACGCAAAACACAATTCAATCGAAAATACAATTGCACAAATCTTGCGTGGTGGTATCGATAAGCACACGATCGCAACAAGCATGTCCATCTTAACCTAACCTGACCCAACAGAAAAAGCGTATGTTGGATTGGCCAAATTGGGCGATTAAAAAAGAAGAGTTGGGTTATGTTAATAAGGGCATGCACATCGTTTCGAGCATGTTTCCGATAGTGCATTCTCCGCATGCAAAACTGTATCTTCAATTATATAATAAACTGTGTTAATCTGAGGTATCCTGCCAGGTAGGCGTGGTCCTGTATATTATCTGCCTGTACATTTTACGCAGCATCACGCTCATTGGTGATACATTGTACCAGTGGCGGGTCGTGACTTTTGAGTGAGCTATAGTGGAAAGATTTAAAAATACGAATGTTGGTTTAGCTGAAAATGATTT
The DNA here is from genome assembly GCA_022606495.2 of Halesus radiatus. Lineage (NCBI taxonomy): Eukaryota > Metazoa > Arthropoda > Insecta > Trichoptera > Limnephilidae > Halesus > Halesus radiatus. Next base: position 126,047 of record JAHDVE020009758.1, on the reverse strand, counting down.
TTTCCAAAATTCTATTTTTTGTATGAAGTTTTAGATGTTAGGTGGGGCACTGCCCCACCTAACTAAAAAATCTTGATACAAAAACTGATTTTTCGAAAAAAAAATGAAAATCATTTTCGGCTTCAACACCATCAAAAACGTCGAATTTTTCAATCTTAGCACTCTAGCTCACTCAAAGGTCACGAGCCGCCACTGCATTGTACATATATTTTTATGTTATTAATCGATGAGCTGGTGGATGCTATCTGTTAGCCTTAAGTTATAAGTTGTTGTTGTAATAGATTATCCATAGTTAGTGGTGGGACAGAGCGTTGGAAAAAATAAATGTATATACAGTGGTGCCTCGCATAACGAACGCCTCGCACAGCGAACGCTGCACACAACGAACTTCCTTTTCGTTCATTTCACGATTCATACAACGAACTTCGCTTCACACAACGAACTTCGCTTCACACAACGAAGTCGCCCACTTCACACGATCACTGCCGATTTATTGCATCCTTCCGCGCAGGCAGTCGTTAGTCACTGAGCAGTACGCTTAACTTACGCACGTGTCGCAGCAATCGTTCATCATTACAACGAAGTCGCCCGATCTTCTACGATCACTGCCGATTAATTGCATCCTCCCGCGCAGGCAGTCGTTAGACTCGTTAGTCACTGCGTAGTACGCTTAACTTACGCACGTATCGCAGCAATCGTTCTTCATTACGAATTAAATCGCACACGTATCACGGCAGTCGTCCTTTTAAGATAAACTCAACATTTTTTTTATATGATGGGTTCTAAAAAAAGCATGTCATCTTACCATATTTTATGCTACAGAACGAATTATTTTTTTTAACATGTATTGTTATGGGAAAACGCGTTTCACATAACGAACTTTTCGCATAACGAACTTGCTCCTGGAACGAATTAAGTTCGTTGTGTGAGGCACCACTGTACATATATATACTTATACAGCTCCCTTAAGGTGATTTTCTAAGTAGCTACACAAATCATCCAAACATTATTATAGTCAGCATGTCGATACAACCACGCAAAAGCTCGTATTTTAATTTTCGATTGAATTTTCGTTTTGTTGTTTATGGTGCTGACAACTTATTTAAGTGACAGATGTATCGCCAGATATAAAGTAAAACTTCTTATGCCATTCTCATGAATTCGTGTAGAAAATTACAACACTTATCGCGAACAATGCACACACTAAAGATTAAAAGAATTGATCCTTGTATTTTTTTTTATTATCGTGAATGAATTGAGCAATAAAGGCCCGAGGGTCTTTATCGAGTTAATCAATCCAATTGTATCAAACGTGCATTATCGGACCGATGTAATTATTAATACGTAAATAAAACAGTTTTATATCCAATAATATAGAGTCACGATATTATGAGATGGAATTCTGTATTTTTGTTAATGTTCGTGATTCCGAAATATCGGGCCTCCAATTCAATCAGTTAACTAATATAACAATCAGCAACACTTGTTCGAGATACAATCTTAAAAATAGAGAAAATAACAAATAATTAAAGACCTGTATTCTTACAGATCAGTAAGATTTTAGAGAAAGCTCATTGCTCGTGATCGACGAGTGAAGCCAACTTTTAAACAATAGTTTATTTTCTTAAATAATTTTTCACGGATTAACTGATTAATCCATCATTGTTCTTGCCCACTGTTAAAATAAATCCGATATCTAATATCATGGACGTAATAATTATTAATTAATCAATTATAGCATGAGAAAATCAGTTAATTGATTAACGTTATTGAGACATCTCAATAAACGATGGCAAGAGTGGGTTGTATTGTTCGTGAAATAAAAACGATAAAAAATAACGTAAGCACGTATCTCAAATGCTAACTATAAATGATGCACGTTAAAAGAATGGTGTGATTAATTAGGAAAAGAATATAGTTTTTTACCTACTTACTTAATAGTAGAAAGATAAATCTATCGTTAGTACGATATATCATGTTACAAAAGTGGCTCAATTTAACGGTAGTAAGTAAATATAAATGAAATGATGATCTTTTGTAGCTATAAGAAGCAGTGGCGGTTTTCCCAAAGGAGCGCCGTGCGGTGAATTCCCAAACAGTAGCAAAGACGAACAAGACAAACATGAATCATAATATTACTACATTTTGAAAAGCGCGCCATTATAACAACTCCTTACAAAAAAAAAATTCTGCCCGTATTAAAATCCGCCCACAGGAGCAGAATCAAGAACGCACCTACGGACAAAACATACCTATGGTCTTGTAGAGTGAAGAGCCGCAATATTCGTATTTTGATTCGGCGCACCGAGCTATTATAAATGTCGCCAGATGTCACGTTCGGATAACACAATAATTGGGTGCACCTCAGATGAAAACGGAACATAATAAATAAGAAATTAATATTTGATGCACTAAACACTACTATGCATTATTTCGTTCCAAAAGATACTTTTTTTATCCCATTTACAAAATTTTACAAACATTTGATGTCCGCATTTATAATCTAATAGAAATTGAACAGATTTTTTAAGTGAACGGAGACGAAAACGAATTAATTTTTCTTCTTTAAACTCTGATTGAACCACGTATAGATCACGAACCGCCACTGGTAAGAAGTACACGTAAACAAGAATGGAAGCTGCTGTTTTGGTATGTTTTCATCATACCCCTTATAAAATTAAACACAACGATAAAAACGATGGTAAAAAAATAAATGTATTTTTACGTAAAATTTTAATTAATGCAAACGTAACCGTTCCATTTCATCGCATCGGCTCAGTCTTTGTGATGCTAATAATAATAAAAAAAGACATGTTCAACACAGAAACAAGACAAGTAGAATTGCAAGTAACAACTTTGCTGTGAAAAACGTTGCCATTAGATATGAGATGCCGTAAAGTAGTCGATCAACGTGCTGCCTGCAAGAGAGACGCCTCTCATTACAAAAACCCGAGACAAGGTCTGAGAAAATATTATTATTCGAATCTGAGTCTCGAGACAATACGATTACAGAGCAAGACTCCCATGCGTCGCTATCATAAGACATCCACGACAAAAAACACACCAGTACTTAATTCTAATCATACAACGTGTACTGAGATGCAACAGCCGAAGTGTAGGTTGTAGCGAAGTTAAAGTAATCGATAACCTATGTTTGATCGTCGATAAATCATAAATATTCATTTAAATAACAAAAAAATATAATGGCTTATTGAAGCTTGCAAACCTCATTGTAATATTTAATCATTGGAGAGAATAATATGAACAAAATCTCAAATGAAACATGAAACAGAAAGGGACAAAACATAACTTAATAATTTTGTTTCATTAGAGATTTGTTAATATTATCTTCTTCGGTGATTAAATATTACAACGATGTTTATAAGCGTCAATAAGTTATTCCAAAAGTTGAATATTCTAACTAGACTTGTAGAAAAGTCAAAAGATGCCCAATTTAAATAAAAATCCCATAAGTATATCCGAGACACTATCTAGACTGCAAATATATTCGGCTATACTTTTGCAATCATATAAAAAGATAGCAGCTAATAATATGGGAATTAATTGAGGATAATATTAGTACGTTTTAAATTTGAAGTATGATATCGATAAAAATGACGTAAAATAAACATGTCTCCATTGGCTCAGTGGTTATAATGTTGTCCCGGCAAGACAGAGATCCTGGATTCGATTCCCAGATGCGACCGACACCTTTTTTATGTTCTGTGTCTTCTTCTGTTTCATGATCATTTGAGATTTGTTAATATTATCATCGATAATGATTTTTAAAAATACGGCTGAGGGAATTAATAATGGTTACTTAAAATATCAGTAACTTAATCCATATCCATTTGTATAGATACAGATACTATAAAGTAACGCCCTGATGAAAAAACACCACTCGAAAATGAAATAGCCTTGTTTAGTGACCAGATCTGAGGAGCCAGGTACTTCCCAACCTTCCTCTTCCTTCCCCACTCCCTTCAGCCTCACAACATACCATACTTGGGGATGCTATAGTTCGCCCTCCGGATAGTTGCCAGCAGTTGGAACTCTTATGCTGAATTCAGATAAAAAAAAAAATAAAAATTCACGCAAAACAAGCGCGTAAACGCGTCTACATCAATTTTATCAAAACACTTCTAAAATAAAATTCGTGAAAAGATAAAACTAAAAGACACAAAGACACAACACCTTCTGTTCATTGTAAATTCACGTGACTTAACATATATTTACAAAAAAAATCACTTGTTTTGTACAAGGCCCCATTATGTCGTACGGCACAAGGCGAAATTCCTTTGTGAGTGAACCACTAGTTTCATAGTAAAGTACGGCGTTTATCAATGTGCAAAACACATTACATCGGTGCCAATTACATTCTAATAGAAATAAAAAGTTCGACACTCTCCCGTCACAAGAGCAAAAAAATTATTATCTACTAATTTATTTTAATAACACAGAACAAAGCATTTTCTAATGTAATTCATGTCACGATTCGTGATCTATTCTAAAGCGTAAGTTACAAAACGTACGGTGACAATTTGCTAAGAAAATACATCAACGTTCGGAAAAGACAGAAACCTGAATCGGTTGGGTCGAACAATGTTAGTCCTCCGTACAAGCCAAATTATAATACTTGTATTATCAATACGAATTTTCCAAAAGTCTCTATACTTGGGTATACGTTACAAAATGCATTGTAACAATTTCCTTAGAAAATACATCAACGGTGAACAAGACAGAAACCTGAACAGTTTGGTCGAAAACAATGTTAGTTACCTGTACAAGTATAATATAACGTTACCAAAACAGATATTTTGAAAGCCTTTCTTCTTGGTCTAAGTTGCAAAATGAATGGCGACAATTTGTTAAGAAAATATATAGTCGGGCAAGACAGAAACCCGAACTAGGCCGAATATAATACTTATCGGTGCAATACGAACATGCTTGTGTGTGATTTGTTTCGATGCATAGTTACCGCATTGTTAAAAAAATACTAGAAAACATGTACATAACATTATGTGCAGGAAACAAGTTACATGCATAAAAAAGCTGTCACAAATTCGTGACAAGCTACGTATAATATAATGTATTATTATTCGTTTTTGTGTTTAATTTGTAGTATTCCAATAGATATAAAAAAAAAATATATCAAATTTAATAATGTTATTATTAATTTCTGCGAGTACTTAATTTTTTTATTATTGTGACACCTGTTTCGGCGTTCAACGTGGTGATAAGTGCCTCACAGAATAAATAATCTATCATCACAATTATTTTCTAAGTAAATCGATTTCACCGGTAATAAATCATTTTAGGCACCATAAAAATTGAAATTGGGTGGGGGTGAAAGAGAATCAAATAAATAAGTCGTTTCAACGTGGCCTAACGACAGCTTGAAAATGGCTTTGAACGACGAAATGGCTGTCACAATAATAAATAAAACAAAAAACTAAAATACTTGCAGAACTTAATAATAACATTGTTAAAATTGATTTACATTATTTTTTTTTAAATATATTAACCGCATAGATTATATTTTTTTTATTTGAAATATCAAGAAGTGATGAAGATGGTTAAATTTTAAAAAGATGCGCGGATGTGAGAAGAATGAATGCCAAAGATTAAAAAAAAGTAGGCTGTGCGTCGAGAATACTGCCTCGATACAACAGTAAAATGTCGAGACCCCATTTCCGCAAACAGCAAGTAAGTAGGAAGGTTCATGCGGTAGGAATGAGGTTGTGTAAAGAAAGGCCGGCAGTGACAACGATGCTACGTGTTCTTATTCATAAGGGAAAAAAGAAGGTAAATAATACAACAAAGATTAAGAAAAATGTTATCCTTGCTTCGGGATTACCTCTAGTCTTTGTATTTTATTTGCTTACGTAAAATACACATTTTGTTATCAATATTATCAGTTCTTTAAAGGCCTCTCTTACAAGCGACCAAATTCTTGTAAAAGCATTGTGAAATCTTGGCTTCAATCTAAGCAATACGGAGATGACACATTTTGTGTTTGCTCAGGCTTTGATTGAGCCGTCAAGCAAATCGGTCACAGAGAAAATAATACAGAGATGCCCTGACACGCAACGCAAGGGGAAGAAACCAAAATAAGGGGAGCGAGGAAAGAGCTAGGCGTACAGTCAATATAAGTAAAACAGCAAATAAGTTTTTTTTTTTAAATCGTATTCTTTCTTTGACCCTTTTTATAAACATTTGGTAAATTGCTTACCGCGCTCGAAAGCACGAGAAACAAACGTGGACGACAGTGAACTAGGCTGACGCCAAAATATTGTCAAGTGAACTTCGCCTCCAGCCGACAAAATGGTACTTAGGGCAAGTCTATTAATTCTGACGTCAGTGATAACGACCATAAAAAAATAACCAAACGCTTACAGGCCTAAAACCGGCGGTTAACGGGATCCCTTCAAATGCCAGATATTCTAAATGGCGTTGATCGCCGATTTGTGAAGATGTCAGATGCGACGATTTTAAATGTGACGATTGGTCACCTAGATACCTACTTTAACACAAGTTATTTTATACGTTTCTAAAGAGCCCTTGAGGTGATATTTCCCGAAAATAGCACTATTAACATTGAGCCAAATGCTACTCATATTATTATTAACGTGGGTTGTACGTAAAATAAGAACGTATTGGCAAATTTCAGGCATTTTGTCATTGTCACTTCCAACGTACATGTATGAACAATTTTGAATATGAAAGATTTGTTAGACCGTAATGAGCGCCTTCTGAATTAATAATTGCTACGCTTTTGGCGACATGAATAATATTCTCGTAAATAAATAATAAGGAATATGGTTTTGAACGACCTCCCGTCCCATTGTGAGGCGGATCAAAGGTGGGAGGAAAGAAGGTCAGATGCTTATATGGTCGGAAGCTGGGACAGACTCTACAAGAGATTAGTTCTTAACAAGAACATAAAGGACGTGTAACACACACTTACTTAATTCTAAACAATATCAAAGTTTTAAACGAATCAACACTTTTGATTTATGCTAATAAAACAAATTCAGTGGGAGTGACGATTGAGTTATTGTACTATTATTACAAATATACCTTTCCATAAATTTAAAAAATAATTGAAATGCTATAAATAATAATAAGAGTGAAAGTGATTAAGACGTGTTGGAAAGGTTAAAGATTCGATTGCCCGCAAAAAAAAATGATAATTAAATCGTAGAAACACGAAATCTTCATCGATTGTTTACTTAATTGAATTGCAAGAACTTATGTAATTTTATTTCGTTAAAAAACACATTAACATTATTTCGTTTCTTCAGATTCTTCTATTCAAATGAACAGTCGTTTGTAGCTGATCATCATTAAAATGTTATGTATGCATATATTGCATATTATAATATTTTGATAGTAAACACGTTCGTGAGTCACATTTGCTTATTTCCAATATCGGAAGGTGGCGTTTAAATGCCAACAGAAGTACGTCCTTTCAAAATGCACATTAAAGTTACGAATGAACATCGAATAAACGCGTTTCTTGAGCAAAAACGCCATAAAAATGTTTTAACGAGCTTGAATTTGATGTAATAACAAATCAAATGTGAGAAATTTCAGTGTTAACATCATAACCTCGATACAGGCTTTGTCTTAAGTGAGGTTAAAAATTGATATGAATATTATTATATTTGACTCTTGTAACATTTCCACCATTAATTATACGCTAACAACCGACTTGTCATTCCACCTCACGAATCCCGGAGGTATTGGAGACGACACGCATTACTACCAGGACGTGTTACTATAGTCATCACAATACTTCTTTATAATGCACAAGTATTTAGAGTACCCTATTCAGGGCTGTTTTTTATTACTTCTAATTTTGAAACAACACCATTGTTGACTGTTTTGATTAAAAAACCAATGAAAAAAAAATCCACTTGTTTATTTTTAAAAGTCTTTTGAATCTCGTTTTGCTACATTACTCTCACAATTCCATTTGCACAGTTAAAAAACCTTACAGCTAAGTTATTTATACCAAAAATAATCGAATCACGCAACGCATATTAAAGTTTTTTTTATTGAAAAATGCTGTCAACCAAAGTAAAGTATATGAAAGGTTCTTTAGTATATTCACGAGAGAAAACGCTAAAGATTTTGGTAATATGTTGGTACTTTACAACGTTATTATAAAAGTATTACACGAAACGGTTTTACTACTACATAATATACAAAACAATGAAAACAGAACGAATAATAATAAAAGAACAAGAACATAGATAGACAGCCATAAGAAAAAACACTTTCGCCCGTTCACGTGGTGCTCAGATCGGTGACTTTGCACAAAGTAGTTATGTCATGAATTCATGATTCCATGAAAGAAATAGTGGACATGGTCCAGTTATGTTCTGTAGAGTAACATTTATATGTATGTAGCAAAAAAACAACAAACAATGAGCGTAGTACACGCTCTTGGATGGTACTGAGATCTCAACATCTTGTAGTTGCAGATCTCGTAAGATATTGCGGACATTTTTTTGTGGAATAATGCAAGCATTTAGCCTGCAGCAAAGGAATTGAGTAGAGATCATTCAAAATAATTTAATTATTGTGAGCGCGTGCGAATTAAAACTTAGTCTTGGCGGCGAAAAAGAAAATACGTCGTCGGACGTCGCAATCCACATAGAGTTAAGAATACCACACATAACTTTGTTTTGAGTAAAATTTCTTTCAAGTGTTAATTTATGATAATCAACATCGACGCTGCAGCATTTTCGTCAAGTGTTCAAGTAAATCACAGCAGATTTATGAAACATTATCAGTAAGCAGTAATAACTATCCGAGTTTCCGCACAATTTTTTTCTAATGACTAAAATGAAGAACAAACAACGCGATGTATTGTCGTATTATTGACACTTACACCTACATTGCGGGGCTGAACACAGCAGATGTGTTGACCGAGGAATTCCAGACAATAAAAAAAGTTGTACAAATTTCATGAAGTTCGAGAGTTTTTGCCGAGAGAAACGAGCATATTATCTGCGATGTGAGTCGAGATATTATTTGTCGAGTATTTTTCAAAAGCGTTTTAAACTCGATTACAACAGAGAACAAGTCCCCGTGAAGCCAAAAAAACAATAATGTGTGTTTAGCAACTTACGAACGAAATTAATGTCTAAAGTCAATTATTTGTAACGCAACCATTTTGCCCGCTGAGATTACTACTTAATGTACGTAATCCATACAAATCGACTCCGTAAATATACAGATCACAACTCTGATTAGTAAAGCTTTAAAGAATATATGAAATTATTGTCGATTTATATTGGATAACGGCGAAACAAATAAAATAAATATTGGAATTATTATTATCGGAAAATTAGACCACATTGAATTTCTTTCGTGTCCAGATGAGAGATTAAATAGAAAAAAAAGCGGCAAGTCAACTACTTGTGTATCTGTAGACTCACACAAATGTTAGGTAAGAGAGAGGCGGTAACTGGATCGGAGTAGCTCAGAGAAAATATTATTGCCACTTGGTAAAATCCGTCATATATACTTAACATCAATAATACTAATCGGAGTAATTGCAGATATCGCTGTGGGGTAATCGGGTGAAAAGTTAGACGCGTTTGATGACGAAACGACAAGTTATTGCGGAACGACGAACAATGAAATTTTTTAAATTTCAGTTACAAGATTGGAAAAAATACGATTTTCTTCGATTCAGAAGTATAAATGAGCCATGATTGTACAACATGTGACTCCGCAAGTTCCAGCGGCTCGTAGATCTTGTACTTCTAGCTAGAAAAGGCAATTTATAAATACTTGACAGCTGTTCGGTACTTGGTCGATATTCACAAAACAAGTTCACGTCTGATTTTGAGATAAAATTATCGTTTTATATACTGTTAATATTTAACATTCCGCGCTACTTCACGCGTTATTTGATTCGTGATATCGACACTAGTGTCCGCTGCAGTATTATTATTATATTAAATACAAACACCTTTAAAAGGCTATATTGCTCAAATGAAATATATCAGTACAGGTACCTGTGCTACAACCCTGTCTGGTCAGCCTCTACGAAATATTTCTATACCTGTCTATTTTCCTCTAGTTCCTTACATGAGGTTGCGGTATTAACAACCATATGATCCAGACACCTGAGCTTTAGGCTCCCATCACTTCTTCATCCTCCAGGTTAATTAAATAGAAGCCTTTAATCATTGTAGAAAATAATATTAACATAACCTAAATGAAATATGAAAACGGAAAAAAAATATTCAAAATGGTTGGTTAAGCGGTTGCCCGGGAGGACCGGGGTTTGAATCCCAGATGCGAGTGAAAACTTTTTTATTTTCTGTCATTTTTTCCGTTTTCGTATTTCTTTTAAGTTATGTTAATATTATTTTCTACAATGATTAAATGGCTTAAAATGGCTTCTATTTAATTAACCTGGAGGATGAAGAAGTGATGGGAGCCTTAATGGGTTTTTTAAATCTCAATAAAAATAAATAATAATTAAAAATTAAATAGTGTTGGTCCCCACACCATCCAGCCACCTAATTATGGGTTTTCTAACATTCCTTCGTCCTGCGGGCTTATCATGAGCCTATTTGTTAGTCGGCTATCTTTCGTATTTGCTAGATGCCCAGAGGAACCCCGTGTCAGTTTCATGAATCATATTATGGACAGCTCATCAAACAATATTGGTATGTTTCAATTGAAGACATTTTCTAGAAAATCAACTGACATTTGAGTTGACGGTTTGCCGTCACTTTAACAGCAAGAAAAAAAAGCTAAAATCTCTCTCGACGCAGCGGACAACTATCTCTCAGTCTATTAAACATTGATCAGCTTTACCATGGCGATTCCCACACATCTTTCAATTAAATCCATTATCGATAGGCGATGACAAACGACAGCAAAAACAAAACCTGCTCCTATTTACGGGACGAGTTAAACTTGTCCAGTTTTTTTTTTTCTGTATCGATCGTAAAAGTCGCAATCAAAGCAACCTGACAAGTATACAACCTGCAGTAGAATACTGATAGGACAATTTTTTACCGATACATGATTTATTGATCAGATTTACATGTCAACGTGGGAACGAGTGCTTTTTGCATCAACAGTTCGATAAGAGATCAGAAAAATAATTATATTAAATGACATTTAGTCTAATTATTATAGAAAGGCGCAATGAAACTGCCTTTTACAAAGATTAAATAATTAGGGTGGTTCTAGTCGATGTTTTCCTAGTACAATGTTCCGAAAGCGACATATCACGCCCAGTATATTAAACCTTATAGGTATCGGCTTCCTGTTACGAGAACCTCGTTTAAGGATGTTGAGCTTTTGTGAAAGAAAACACTTAACATGTTAGATATTTATTGCGTGCATGTTTAATTTGTAGAACTCCATTTTTATTAAAAGTTTTTAAAGTTTAATAATAACTATGATTATTCAATTAAAAAACCTTTTTTTTTAATTGTTCTGCTGTGTAATTATTATTACGCTTGACAGCTATTTCGCCTTCCGAAGGAATTACAGAAATTCTGTTTAAAAAAATGAATAAGAAGTTGGTATTAAAATGAACGCATTTTGTGAGTTTCATTGTAAGTACCTATATAGAAATAATATAAATAGATCGTCCGTAAGTGGCTTCTCCACAGTTTGATAATGCCTTCGGAAGGCGAAACAGCTGGCACGCGTAATAATAATTACGTAGCAGAACAATTTTTAAAACTGAACAATAGTTGATATTAGATAGTAAAAACTTAATTCAACGTAAAAAATAATATTAACATAAACTAAATGAAACATGAAAACGGAAAAAAAACAACGACAGAAAATAAAAAGATTTCAGTCGCATCTGGGACTCGAACCAAGGACCTCTACCTATCCGGGGTAACCGCTTAACCAACTTAGATGCGACTGAAATCTTTTTATTTTTTGTTGTTTTTTCCGTTTCGATGTTTCATTTAGGTTATATTAAGATTATTTTCTACAACGGTTAAATATTAAAATGAGGTGTTTAAATCCCAATAAAAATAATTGATAATTAAAAATTGAACAGTATAAAGTATTTAACAACACGTTAGAAATTGACGAAGAATAACGTAAAATCAATTCAATGGCGCGCTGCAAATTCCGACGAATAATTTTGATGAAAACGTCGAAACGTTTTTTTTTGTTATCCTAAAAACGGGCTCCCATTAAATCGTTTTTCACATAAACGCAATGTAATCACTTATTTACCGCAATGATTGCAATTTAATTATTACAAAACTTTCTTCACTTTCGCGGCAGACAGAAAGCGGGCCCGCACAGGGGTCAAACTGGAAAACTCGGTGTGAAAAATGCAAACAAAAACCAAGCCATAAAAACAAAACAATATGCAGGGAAAAAACGTAAATAAACCGCCATCCGACTCGGGCGTGAGAACGTGGGGAATAAATCGCTCGTGTTTAAGTAATTAACCCAGCCAACTAAAGTTTAAAACAATAAGCAATGAGTTTTGTTAACAATCGATGACAGCATGGAATTATATTCAATTCAATTTCTCCATACTACTTTTACTACGTGACCCGCCGGCCTGAAAGGGTTAGAAATGATTTTTTCCAGCTCCGTGATATAGGCAAAATTCATAGCATTCATCTAAATTATCTTTGGAATTAATAAATTAATTTCTTTGAGTACTAGAATAATATTCATAGTATCCGTTTTTAAAAAAATGTTTCCAAATGAAGTTTTGGATGTATCAAAATATTCATATTATCTTCGCTGTCATTATTTTAAGGCTTTCAACAATTAGACGTATATGTTTGTTGTACAAACCTTGAAGAAGGGTCGCCATTCGGCATTTTGTCAGTTAGTTGAAGAGTTAGCCTTACCTGAAACAAAAAGAAAGACAAAGGTTAACAACAAATAAAAGAATAACACGCCTATTGCAAAATATCATCTATTATATAAAGAAAAGTGTCCCGTTGTTTGTTTTTATACAAATCTACAGTTTTATTTCGAGCCTGATGTAATTTTGCACACTTGACCTTCAAAACAAAAGTGAGGACACTGTCTACATGAGATTTCAAAAATCCCCCTTTCCAGAATTTTGGTACTTTCAGACAACGTTTTGCACACTTGACGTTCAATATAAGAGGAAAATTACTAGATTATAAAATTGCTAGAGTGCTAAGATTGAAAAATACGACGTTATTGATGTTGTTGAAGCCGAAAAGCCCTTTTTCAATCTTAGCGCTCTAACTCACTCAATAGTCACGAGCCGCCACTGGGTGGGGGTAACACATCACAACCTCAAAACTTTTCTCCAAACTATTCACAATCACGGGCAACGCCGGGTACTTCAACTAAAATTATATAAATACAAAACAAGTGAAGCAACTCAAAGTTTCATTGAAATTATGTAGGTACAGTAAAATTAAAAGATCATACAGAAAAAAATACATAATTAAGTAAAAATTTACCGAAATACAAAGATAATAAACAGTTCTTGAGACTGACTATAAATGGTCAGATTTGTGAAAACGATTTGGCCATCGATAGATCCAAAACTAGTTAGTTATTTTATTCTGATAAGATCGAGATATTGGCTGGGCGGGTACTTGTACAAGATTTGTTCGGTACCTACCCTAACCCACAGTGTGTTAGTGTATTGTAAATGGTTGATTAGCTCCCATTGCATTAGACACACAACGACCAAGTGCGCCGGCTGAGGCACGTTGTGATTATTAATTGCGACAGGATATCCTTGAAATGTTCGAAATGAAAGCAGACTGACACCAGGCCAGCAAAACAGTGCAGAGGTAGGGCGGGGCCCAGCACAATACAGACAGACAGATGTAGACTTCAGAACAGTGGCGGTTGTTTCTAAGGCGCAAATATGCAGTGAACTCGCGTTGAGGATAAAACGCACCGTGATACGGGCTGCTCACAGATGGCGCTAATTTGAATATTAAAAAAACCACTTTTAGCACTAATGCATTTAAACGAATTGTTTATTGGTGGGTGTACACAGACGAAATTGAAATAGATTCTTATTGTAAGTTTAAATAAAGTTCAAGTTCTTCAAACTTGTGAAAATATAGTAGTTACTCTTAGAATATATAATTTCTTCAAAAATATTGATATTCACTTTGTGGCGTCATTATTAATAAATGAATTCAAAATTACTTTGTATTCACCACTTTAGTCAATTTTCGTTTACGTTTATAATTTGTCTACACTTGAAATTATTATTTTCTAGTATTCTATTTTACGGATATTCTATTCCCGATGAAGGAAGCATCGCTTTCGAAACATGTAGATATGTGTATATTAATAAAGTGGTGAATACAAAATTATTTTAATTAATTTTTTAAATATATATTATATTGTTTCTTGAAGGATTTGAGCATTAAACCTATAATAACAATTCAATTCATTTCATATTCTGTGTGAACACCCGCAAATAAACTATTCATTTCAATATTTAAAAGCATGACGTTTTAAGTGTTTTTTTCCAAAATATTTATATTAGCGCCATGGATGTAATAAAATCAGATTATAATATGCATTTAAAGACTAAACAAATATGTTATTCCAAGCGGCTCTGTGAATTTCATAAGAGTTTGGACATTACGTGTTGTCAATGAAAAATACACTAAAACACAAGATTTCAGTTAAAAAAAAACATATTTTGTAAACTGTTTTTGTAAATTCATAAATAAAACTTGATAATTGATCAAGTGAATCAAATACTTGAGTCGGGCCATGTCAGAAGTCGGAATAACAGAAGAGAATGTATGAGACGTTGTATGAAAGTGAATGAAGCAAGAAGTGTATGCCAAGATCGAGTTGTTTGGCGGTCCGTCCTCTCTGCCTACCCCTGCGGGGAAACGGCGTGATGGTTAGTTAGTTAGTTAAACTTGATAAAATTTTACGTAAGACATTATTTTCTTAAAATATATAGATCACAAACCGCCACTGTTCCAGTCTTCCAGACCCAAGTCGCCGTAATAATAGGCACTGGGTGTTGGTGTTAGTCACCAGCCAGGTTGCCAACTTCTCGCGCAGGTACTCTAATTAATTAACATTAATAATATCCGCTACAGGACATGGCAACTCAGAACAGAAAAACCGTATCACAATGATAATGACATCCGGGTAGGTCCCCGCAATGAAAGATAAATAATAATAAATTTATACTTAGAACTGGACAACTGGAAATAATAATAAATGATACAGTACCTACTCTACTGTCTTATTTTATATTTTGTTACGTAGCTGCTCTAATCAGGCATCGTCGTTGCAAAATTATCAAAAAATAAATTCATTGAATTGAAACGTCATAATAAGAATTTATGTTGACACAATCGGTGTAGGTCGGGTTATTGATGGCCGTTGCGAATTTGTGTTCGTTTTTATAATAAAATTGATGCATTTCGTAATGATTTTAAAATAAGGTGATGAAGTTCGCCTCATGGTAAGTGGCATTGTGGTTCGCTTTATGAAGAAGGTCAGGGGTTCAAAGATAAGCAGTAGAAAACATAATAACAATTTGTTGATTGTAAAACATAGCAGTTAATTTTGGCGATTTTTTTTTAAAGTTTATATTAATTACTCAGATAACAATCAGTGGCGTACATTGCTCTGTGATCAAAGATAGGCTGTGTGTAATTTTTCAAGTTCGGTTATGAATAGTGAATTGAAAATTAATTTGAAAGGGGCTTTTTTATTATCATCGTCGTGGCCAACTGAGCGCACAAGTTACTACCCATTTCTTAGATATTTGTCGAATTTTTTTATTTCTCTTTTATGGTCCGTTGTTTTTCTTAGGGTAGGCTCAGCTTTTCAGACTTTATGGACTGCACGTCACTGAGTGTTATCCACCTTGTTGATTATTCTACGATACATCTCTCCAACGGTGACCGGATAAATCAACACACGTATGAATCGGCACACTTTTCAAAAGTGATATGAATTGATTAAAAGTACGAAAAAAATAGCCCGAAAACCTAATATATCCCAACCTAACCAAAATACACATTTTTTTATTTAAATTAATTTTTAAGTAATTTATTTATTTTTTAATTAAAAAAATTATTAAGTAGGATAGAGGAGATAAGGTTTTCGGGATATTTTTTTCTTTCATACTTTTAATGACATTATATCACTTTTAACAAGTGTGCCGATTCATACGTGTGTTCATTTATTGTGGAACCATCTCCAACAATAATTCACAACATTATTATCCAATCGTGTTGTATTCAAAACAAACGATATAAAACACGACATGTCTGGCATACCGTTAAATTACAGTCCCATTACGTACCCGGGGGAATACCCATTAATACGTGATATTTGACAAGAATAATCAACAACAAAAACCTATATTGGTTAACTTGGGGTATAACTTCATGTTTATGTCAGCAGCTTACGAACGAATAGTTTCTCCGACTCAATCTGTTGCAAAACGAGCTTCCGGCATTCGTCTTTCCTCTCTAATTTAATCCGGGCTTCCATTTACCAAATCTCTTCACACAGCCCCTTCTTCGACCCGCCTCACAGCATCGCCTAATCGAGTGGCTATACAGTTCCATAGGCTTTATACTGTACGGACAGGGGAGTAATTGTGAGGTGAGGGTCTTCTTAAAATTAAACACAAAATTATAATGAAAAGTTATCACCTTTTTAAGGACAAATCTTAGTTCCAATTCCATAAAATACAGACTGACATGCATAACAAATAATGATTACCAAGGCTAAAAACTAATATAAATACTTGAGCCGTGTAAAAAAAAAACACAATACCGAAGGCTAAATATCTGGTATACAATAGAATGATGTAGATCGGAATTTCCTACAAGACACAACGTAGACAATTTTTTATACAAAGTTTTGATAGGATCGATGTTTTATTTATCTTTGGTGGTCGGGCCCACCCACTTCGCCAGACTTTGTCGTCGGCATTCCTTATTGTGCACGCCGTATAAATAAATAATAATGTTCCTATAAATAACTGTAACAATAGTTATTATATGTCTAAAATAACCTGCAGAGTGTGGAACGCAAAGAGAAGGGACCCAACCCATGCCGACAGAAGTATTCAACTTACACGGACTAGAGCAACAGGGTTCATTATTTATGTTGTACAGTTTATTAATTTTATAATTCGATACAGACACAATTACAACGATTTCTTAAAATGGGTGAAAATGATATATAACGCATTAAGTGTTCTTTAAAGAATAAATAAGATTTCCCTTTATTTCTTTCAAAGACACTCTTTCCGACAGTTTTCAAAAACGTAACTTAGCGAATGTCAAGTTAAAATTTGACCTTAACGCTACTAATGCAGTTCAGCGAAATTTTCCATATGCATGGATTCACTTCCGCTGAGAGATGAGCTGTCAAAGTGACATTCGATTGGGTAATTTTTGAAGGATTTTTTGTATTACATAACTATGCATTTGATCAGTTTTAATTATTGAAAACGGCCGTTGAAGACATGCGAGAGAATTTTTTTTTTTTTTTAAGAAAGACAAATATTTACGAGTTACGAATAACTTGACAATATTTTAAAATCTCCTATTATCATCACACTAAGTGGAATCACGAGGAATTGAACTCACGATGCCTGGGTGGAACCCAGACGCGATGCCAACTCAGCCACTGACCGGTCATTGTAATGGAGTTCTCCTAAAGCACAGTTATAGAATCAAATTATATAACTTCAAGCGATTCAATGATATATTTTGAAAAAATATAGTATATAAGAGAGTGAAATGTCATTAGATTAAAAAAAACGAAATTCAGGATTTACGTAAGAAATTTCCGTTTTTTATATACTTGCCAATGATAGCAAATCCTAGAAATGCGGCTATAAAAAAGTAATAATTATCAACATATATTCATAATAAATTAATACACGATAATCACAGAAAAAACTGTTGATTCTTGCAAAATACTATTTGTAACCGTACAAATTTGGTGTTATAAAAATCTCATAATCGCTGTGCACCCCGAGCAGTAGTTACCTAGTAGATTCCCAAGGTTTGCAGCATGTCTGCCGCCCTAGCCCTAGGACAGAAAGTACCATACGTGCTTAATTAATTAACGCACATATGTGATTAATTTCGGACTCGGTCATGGACAGTTTTATTCGAACGAGTGGATTTTAAAAGTGGTGAAAGATAAAGAATAATCACATATTACCATAGACATTTTAGAGTCCCTGCAGCGGGCAACGCGGTGCTCTGATTTAAGGTTCCGCGTGCCAGTTGCATTTTTCTCAACAATGGCGAGCACGGAATGCGCGCGCTCGGGCACTCGGAGCGCTCACCTGACAACACCACCACTATATATATATATATAATAATATGCTCCACGGGTATAATACATATCATTATATATATGTATATTATTGTATGTAAGTCAGCGGATAGCAGATTTGTATCTCTCGTGGTGGAATTCACCGGGAAATCCTTTCACTGCTCTTAGAAACGGTTCACTGAAGGAATAGCTGTGAACACGATTGGCAAATCTAACGGAACAATTAAAATTGTATTGATTTTAGTACAAATCAGAACAATGGACAAGTGTACTTTAGGCGACATATTAAATAACATAACAGATAAAACTCTCAAAAGATGATAAATTGTATGAAAATACTCAAAAATATTTTTTTTTTTAAAGTTTTGCTACCTGGTTTCATCCGTGATTCAAAACTGTTTAGTTAGTGAACAAATGAAAACATATAGAACAATTTTTCTACAGTTTTTTTTGTTTATTTAATATGTTGTTTTTTTATAAACAAGTATATAAATAATACATTATTAACACAGCGTAGCAAATTAAACTAACATAGGTGTACCTAGCCATAAAGAAACGTTCTTGTATTTCGTGAGGGAATTTCGCTTAAATAATAAAATACAGCAGAAAAATACGAATCGGTCGAGTAAAATATGTTATCAGTTATAAATAAAAACAGAGTTAATAATTAAAGAAAATAAAAAGGAAGTTTTGTGGAAAAGGGAAAAACAAAAAAAATCTAATAATAATAAATAAATAAAAACTGTTAGTAACTGTTAAAACTGTTGTTAACATTTTTTGATTTCATGACACCAAACCTTACAGTTCTTAGAGATTTTAGACACATTAAATAATATTTATTCATTTATTTCTGGATGGTTTAAAAGTCGTCCAATTAAATTAATACATCAAATAATTTTTTTTTAAAGTAAGATTTTAAAAATAAGTAATTTGAAGAATAATGAAGAAGAAAGAATATCACATTTTGCCTTATTAAGATAAAGATATTAAAATTTCTGTGAGAAGTGCGTTCTATCACGATAATAAATAGGAGATTATATTATTCGATATCTTTAGAAATAATAACCGAAGCGGTTGTACGATTATCGTCATTATCGAGAATGAAACGAGCACATGTTGCATACGTTAGCGTAATGATATTCAATTGCCACTATTAATGTGCCATAATATCCGATCGGCCGATACATAGTCAAAGAGACAGACAGGGCTTGCTGCTCAAAGCAGTTTTGCATACAAATTCCTTAATACAGTAGAATCTCGATTAAACGGGAAGCATTGTTCACAACACGATTAAAAAGATTTTCTGGTCAATGCAAATGTATTTCAAACGCTTCATAATAAAGATACAGGTAAAAATCTTCAAGACAAATTCACCACGCTAAATGCGAGTGCCCAAAAAAATGCACGTGTACGACAAAAATCAAAAGAATTTCGCGTATAAAAATCATTTAAGTATTTGTATGAAGACATTTTCAGTGCAAACCGGTTTCGTCAACATAAAAAAAAACTGTGGCACAAAAGAAGTTTAAAAAAAAAATTGGTATGAACAACCGTTGTGGGTACAGTTGTGTAATTACGTAATTATTATTGACTTGACCAAGCTTCTTTTTTATTTATGTCTTCTCTCTCCTATCGGGGCAATCTCAGGGTTCGGAACAAGTAGCGGAAGTACATTAGAATTCATTACATTTCAAAAGTATTTTGAGTTATTGAAACGCCCTGGTTAACACGCTACCCGGTTAATTCGAACGCGGTTCAATCGAGAGTCTGCTTTAGGTACTTGACATTACGTAAGAAGCATGAAAGCGAAAGCTGAGAAAATGGATCGCAGCTTTATCTAGCGCGGTGCCCATTGTGCACAAAACAAGACCAAAAATTAATGATTTTTATAGACTTTTGGTCAACTTCTTCAAGGTCTGCCATGAGGAACTGTAGTCACCTTGAAAGCCTGCCTGAAATGTCCTAATAAAGCTACGACTAGCTTAAAATTGAATGCGGCATCATAATCAGTTACTGGCCATGTTAATTTAATGACTCGTGGGTTCAAATGTCCGAATTAGACATTATAGCCACCCAAAAAACGGTAAAAATCAAAAATCAATAGTCTACGAAAGAATAATTGTAATATCCGTCAAATCTGTTCAAGGTCCAATTAATTAACAACAATAAAAAAAGTTATCGCAGATAAATCTGAATTAACAACGGCAGCCGTACAAGAGCGTAAAGGTCACAGTATACTTCTACAAGAATGCTGGATTTAAAAATTAGTTAGTTTTTTTTATTAGTCAGTTATTTCTTGATTTGGCGGCTCGTGGAGGAAATGGATTATATCACGACGCAATGATACAAACTGGTGCAATAAAATAACAGCCTCAAACAAGAGCAAAATGGTCCACTATATGGTAGCTCGGAGCATTTCCTATCTCGGATTGAAGAAAAAAAAACTCACTCAGACGAGAATATACGCAACAAAACCAATCGTAGAATACCATACAAATTGGACCACAAAGGTAGAAAAGCAATATGCGATGAAAACAGAATCGCACAAAGGTAAAGTGGACGAAATGCATAGTCCGTGGACAGATAAAGAATGACACACTGGTTCAACAGTTAGAAAAATTCAAATGTCACCTCAAATTGAAAAATATCAAATTTCAGCTTGAGGTATAACTAAGATAAAGGAAGGTCAAAAGAAAAAGGACACCATTTTTACACTTGTCATATACTCGTATATTGACCAAACATCACAGATTGGCTCAACAAAGGTAAATATGTCGGTATGATTTAAAATCGCAATCATAGGTATAAGAGATCGATAAATAATCAAAAGTAACAGGAGTACAGAAACGTGAAACAGATTTCGACTAAGTGCCACTCGCCAACGGCCGTTCCAAGCGAGGCACGACTTTGAACAGAGAAAAAGACAGCGGCCAAAGAAATGGAAGCGATTTCAACAGACGGTCGCGTGTTGGCCACGCGCACTGCTGCTTAGATACCACTTGTTATTGATGGGCAGAGGCAACTAAGGATGGAACGCAATACAGATCGTGCCGGAGATACATTGACGAGTTACCGTTGCACTGTATTGTTGCGACAGGTGGGAAATGTGATATGCCATTGTGAAATTTGCAAGTTGATATTATTGAAATCAACTATTCGAGAAAATTTTATCTGAATAGTCTAGATGGGCACAGTTGTGTCAGAGAGTGGATTTGGGTACGTGCTCATAGACTTATCAAACCCTAAACGAGCCAGGTCACTGCTGAATATGGAGCTAGTGGGAATATTAAAGGACATTGCCACCTCATAAAATACAGCTGCTGGGATTGGAAAGAACCAATAGATGTAGAAAAGGGAAAGACGACGAAGAAACACTTAATCATCTATGCAACAAATGTCCTGCCTTGATTGGAAGAAGGTTAAGATTCCGGGGAAACCAGGATACACCGCCAACCCTGGTGAACTTCGTTAAAGGGAATAAGAAGAAACGTGACATTGTGACAGCACAATGCGTTCTTATGGAAGCCATGTAGACTTGCCTCCGTACCAATAATAGAAAATAGAGATCGGATAAGTCATGTTTAAGAGATAGTTCAACAATTGAAACAGACCACGATTCAATAGGACATTCCTGCATCGAAAGAACGTGAAACGTACGTTGAGAACTTGAGTCACGCAGACACAAGAATGTTCGTCATAGTCGATGAAGACTTTAATTATTATAAATCCAGACCGCTAGGAATGCAAATGAAAAGGTCTGCTTAACAGGGAAACTCGTTTGCAAGACTAAATGCATATCCCTGAATGAGATCACTGTTGCGCCACTGAGATAGCCCCAGGCACCTGAACCAGCTGCAAACAGCGCAGACAAGTGGTTCAGCTATTTAATGGCAACGAAAGTCCGATACAACACTTCCTATCATTGTAAAGAGGTAAATCAAACCTTTTTACACAAACAAGCAAAACGAGAATGAATTGATAGACGATAATTGCTGGGCGCACCTTGTTGCAGGCAGCAATTTATCCCTATAAGTCTGTGTATGCACAAAAAGTGGATATCTTTGCTGAGAGTCGTGAGTTAAAGTGCAAAGATTTAAGATTTAAGCTCCAAACAAATAATTAACAGAAACACTATATCATAGACCACATTTTTAATGGAACTTTTGATTGATCGTCGTAAATGCTCAACATGTGTATTAATGCTTACACCTTGACCAATGAAAAAAAAACAATTGTTATATTATACCTCTCCTTTAAAATAAAGCAGGTGAACCTTGAAAAGTTGAACGCTAGGATACAAAACATAGCAAATGGACCGGATCAACTATCAATCGCATTGTTGTATAGATCACAAGGCAATATTATATGGAGTAGTGACTTGGAGGCATGCTGTTGATTCGCAGCCAAGACAAAGCTCTTACCTGTTAATTACGAGTTATTATACAAGATAAATCTTAGGAATATTACCAGTTGTATTAAGCGATTAGCCTTTACGTAATGTGTGCCGGGCGCGCGCACAGAATAATATTTCATTTATGATAGGTGTTCGTATTCATCCACACCTGAGACCTGGCATTTATGCTTCTATTTGGAAGTTATTGCCATTGATGACCTCCGTGCGTTAAGACCATTTTTTTAATGTAGCATTCTTGCTACTTGAACTATTAACTATCAAAACGAGCGCAATAAAGAAAAGGAAATTGACTTATTTTATTTGAGGTGATTTTTCATAAAAACGGGGCTATACAAATCATACAATTATTATTATATCATTAAGCAGAAAGTCTATCTTTGACAAACTCCATGAAAGAGCGGTAAGATCCATGCCACTGAACCGATTTTTATTTATTTATTCAGACGGAGACAGTATGCATAACTCCCGTGAGCACTCAGGCCATAGGCCCATTGTGCTATCTCCCATTTTACCTTATTTCTTTGACAGTAACCCAGTCCCTTTGATAAAGTTCACCAGGGATGTCATTGGATATTCCACTGTTTCTTGGTTCCACAATGCAGATTCCCAGGTTTGTCATTGGGCATTCGCCTATATTTCCTGGTTCCAATGCGTCTTCTCAGGTATCTGAGCCTTCTTTTCATGAAGGCAGGACATTTTCACAATAGGTGTATTGGAGTCTATTCATCCACTTCACATTTCCTGCATCTATTGGTGTTTCCCAGTCCCAACAGCTGCATGTGTCTCCTGAGGTGGCAGTGTCCGGATAGTAGTCCTGCCAGTGCCCCAGTGAGATTCTGTCCATATTGAGTAGCCTGGTTCATCTAAGGTTGGGTCCGCACTAAACCCAGATATCACGGGTTTAAAACCCTGGGTGGGCAAAATAAGGTTAATACTTTCAGAATCGCCCTATTACATTCAGAATCGAAAATTAGTCGTGTTCAATTACCACATCTGAATATCCAGCTTTCAAACTTCTTCTCCCCCCCATTACTCCCTTCAGCCTAACAGCATACCTCAAATGGAAATGCCATAATCCCGCCATTTCCGAAGAGTTTTATTTTTATATGAACACCGCACAAGAGTTCCCACTGCTCCCAACCGTCTGGAGCCAGTGAGACTATTGCATCCCCAACTGGGGAATGTTGTGAGGCTGAAGGTATTGGGGAGGGGAAGGAGAATGGGAAGAGGAAGATGGGGAAATACCTGGCTATTCAGATCTGGTCACCAAACACGGCTAAAAGCCATTTCAAGCAACGTTTCAATTCTGAATGGTGGAATAGAATAGTTAGAATTGATGTGCGGTTATTGCGTAACAACCAATACAAACAAAGCATATGTTTTGTAACTAGAGTGGACATCAAATCACCGTTAATGTGGTCATGTAAAATACAAACTACAACTAATTACAACCTCAGTATCTCATGTAGAAGAAATTATGTTTTCATGCCCCCAATTCTATCGAGCTGTCTGTCCCATTGTTTGTTTATTTGTCTATCTTTTGTAACTCACGCTTCTATTCCGCTTACTTGGACACATTGTCACTGGTAGAAAAGTGGCACTTCGAAGTGCTAAAAACCACGCTTGCGCCAGTGTCATTATTGCCTCATAACCAGGCCCCACCGCTGTGTGTTCTGTAATTATAACGTGAAACACGCGGTGCGTGTGTCAGCAGGTACTTGTACTACGTTACTCGGATGTGTGTATTCACCAGGTGTAAATATACAGCAATAAAAAACAGCTACGCTGTAAAGAACCTGCGTCTAAACACCCATTTGAACGAACACATTTTAATATAAATGAAACACTGTAACATTATGTACTACACTTTAATTGATCTTAAATTTAAGTGGTGTGAATAAGTATAGTGCACAGTATTATAGTTTCATTTAAAAAGACTGATTTAAAAAATATTATATGTATTTATAAATTTCTAGCTACACCTCTAGAGACGAATTGAGGCATTTTATCGAAAGCCATTAACGGTCAGCACCCAAAAATAAACACTTTACAGGTTGCTAACTCAAGAAACACTACGAATGATTTATCTGTAAATTTTATACGGGTAATTAGGAAAATGTACAATGTTTCAAGAGACAATAAACCTCAAACTGAAACCGTTTAAATTCTATAAACATGTACTGGAATTTTAGGTAAAATGATCAAAATTGCTCTAACCGGTTTTCAAACTGCACCTATTTTCAAACATTTTGAAACTATTTCATAGAATTTAAAGATTACAATTCGAGGATTTTGTGTCTTTTGAAACCTTATACATTTTCCTGAATACCCGTATTGAATTTACAGATAAATCATGTGTGGTGTTGCCTGAGTTAGCAACCTGTGAAGTGATTGGAAATTCCCTTATTTATATACTCGTATATTTTAATAATTTCCGAATGATTTGAGGATTTTTTTTTTAAATATTTTATTACCGCGCAAGAGTTTCAACTGCCCGTGGCCAGGGGGACTATGGCATCCCTAATTTGGTGTATGTTATGAGGCAGAAGGAAGTGACCTGACTCTTTAAAACTGGTCACTAAACGCGGCTATAGCAATATCAAAGGACACGTATGTTGCTCATGCATTAATTTTCCTAAC
The DNA here is from genome assembly GCA_022606495.2 of Halesus radiatus. Taxonomy (NCBI): domain Eukaryota; kingdom Metazoa; phylum Arthropoda; class Insecta; order Trichoptera; family Limnephilidae; genus Halesus; species Halesus radiatus. The sequence goes on along the minus strand of JAHDVE020009758.1, from coordinate 100,681 downwards.
CAAAAATTATTCACATGGCCGATATTTTAGATGAAAGGAAAGCCGATTCTTGTGGCACGAGCCACAACATCAGCAAAAGTACAATAATTATTAACATTATTAACTGGCAACGAGCGAGATTTTAAAATAAACGCAACGTTACTAATGTCCCTCGGGCGGCGATCAGTTAAAAATGATCCCAATTTGCATAATTAGCTTCTACGATTCCGCAATACGGAATAATTTGCGTTCATTTCTCGAGCATGGCGACCGGTGTCCCGGGGCGTGCGCGAGTCGGAGATAACCCATTTCGTGCCCTGCTGTCATAACGGGCACATAACATATTTAATGTGCCCAATTCAACGTTCATTTCTGATATGAAACGCAAATGACATATCATCGTGGATCGGATAGTATATAAGTTTTTATTTGACTTCGGGCTTTTGCCGCTCTCAATTTTGTATGATCTTGATCCTTTATAAAGGAAAAATTATGTAATGCTGCAAGAGTTCCAAACACATAGCAAATAATACATAGAGATGCCCCAACACGCAAGGTGAAGAAACCAAAATAGAGGGGCGTGCCGCCAATTTAAGTAAAACAGTAACTAAGTAAAAAGATTTGACTTGTTTACAAAAACCGAATATTTTGTAAGAGTATTTATTTTGACCCTTTTTAGAAATGTTTTATAATTTGCTCACCGCAGTCAAAATTATTGACGTAAGTGAGACTATACATTATAGGGAATGTTGCGAGGGTATTTTCGATCAGATGCTCTAGAAAAAAAGGGCATTTAATGATTTGATATCTTAATGATCAGAAGGGGAAGGGGATGGTTAGGAAGCATCTGAATATCTAGATCTGATCACTTAACATACTTAAGCCATTTCAAGTAGCGTTTCGATCCCGAATGGAAACCTTTCATCAGGACGACAATGAAAATCAATCATTTGGAAAGAAAGAAATTTCTGACAGTCCAACTACAAAGATTTTCCATTCACGGCAAAACAGCAAAAAAAACACAATAAGATAAATTTTCCCGAGTCAAGTTTTGAGCCCGCGACCTTTGCTGCAGAAGAAATGAGTTTACAGCTCTGCCGCATGAGAGATAAGAGATTCAATTTTGTTGTAAATTTATTTATTTATCTTCTGGAATGTGTAACGCGTCGCTCGGCTCCGGTGGCGACGGGGTTAGTTAGGCAGTGGTCCAGCGTCGCAACTGGATCACGAAGCCGACAGCGAGTCACGACCTCCGCCCGCGCCGCCGGCCAATCACTGGCCGGGAAAGGAGAACCAAAAATTTACCGAGTAATGATATGTTCAAATGAATGCCATTAGAATATACTCGTACATACAATGTGTAGACGGCAAGCCGGTGCCGAAAGAAAACAGAACCAAGTACCAGAACATCGCGGTTCAAAAGCTTTTTAAGGAAAATTCCTTTTCCTTAGGCTTAAAGACTTCTTGATTAACTATGGTTCCGATTCTCCCGGATGACAGCTGTCATTGAGCGAACGACATTCTTAAAAAATATCGATATTTGCGTGGTTTAAAAAGAAACGCCTTTAAACATCATTAGTGAGTCATTTGTCGAATAATAATGCTATTAAATTACCCGCATTAATGAAATATCTATGCCAAAAGCCCGAAATGTCACATAAAAGTAATTTAAATTCTAAAAATTATGATAAACTACTCGCGGAAAGTAAGTAATAATAAACTACATGTGCGAAGCACCTATAATTTTAAGTAATACTGTGATAACCATAAACTCCTTTAAAAATGTATGGCATTTACATGTAATCGAAATCGCAGTTAAGCATAGTTTATTTATATCTATACAGTACCATTTAACGTTTTTTCTTAAAGTATAATGGTACTTTATATGGTGTTTTATAATGTGGAGTGTTAGTTAGGTTTGAAGAGGTGATGCTGTGAATGGAGTGTTATATGTGTCGTGACCACCTCACTAGGAGAACTTGTGCTGAGGTGTTCACGTGGATGTGTTGAATGTGGTACAAGTAATGATGCGTATTGATTAGTTTCGTTTCAATGTTTTAGTTTTGATATATAAATTAGGTAATAAACATGTAATTATAGATTCTTTCGACTAAGTATTTTGCCGGAAAAAGAGAGAAGGGACTATCAAGTAAGAATAGGATTTTTTTATGTCAAATTTAGTCGAATTGATGTTTCTTCATCTTTCATACTGTGTCTCCTGGGGTGACTGTCGTGCTAGCAGTCCTACTAGCTTCCTTAGCGAGTTTTTATCCATACTGATCGGGTTTTTTTGGGGTTTGGACTGTCTATACCCACTTCAAGTTATTAGACAACAATGATTTTATTGTTACGCCGGAAAATTATTAAGTAGCTACCTGATGTTTTAGTTTACAATTTACTTTCACAAGTGAAGTGTGTAATTTGGACAATGAGTTTAAAAAGTGCAAAATCACCCGCAAAAGAAAGTGGGCACTTAATTAATGATTACAATACTCGACTTATTCCCGAGAGAGAGAGTAATTCTGATAAGATTAAAATGACAACATACTGTGTTTCAAATTTCAACCACTAAATTTATTTAAAACTTTCGCTTTAATAATTCAATTGAAATCAATCAGATAACCAATTAAATTTAACGTATAATTCCATTCTAAAGATGTTTCCGGTAAACCACTCAAAGCTCCTGATTTTTCCCTTTTTATTGTTTTATTACAAGTGACGGAAAGTTAAAATATTATTATTATTGTGATTTAAACAAATTAAGTGATTAAGGTTAAACAAAACGTGATACGAGCTCAAAGTTGGCGGCAATTCAAATATTTTAGAAAAAAAAAACACTTTTAGCACCTAATCTAATACTATACGGAATATAAAAAAGAAAAAATTGTTATTGTAAGTTTAAAGCTCAAGCCCTTCAAGTAACTTGTAAAAATACTGGATTTGTTAGTTTTACAATAACGTGTTTTATTGTTTGTTGAAGGACTTGAGCTTTAAATCTAACAAACAATTCAATATTTAAGAGCATTATGTGCAAAAGTGTTTTTTTCCAAAATATTTTAACCAGCGCCATCTGTGAGCGCATATTAAGTTTCGTTGAGCCTTAAATTAATCTAACTGTAACAAATCACAGTTGTAATGACCAATTAGTAGCCGAATGGATAAATGCATCGAGTTAGCTCATCTGGTAGCTAAGTCCTCCGTAATTGCACAAGAAATACTTTCCGCTTATAATGATGGTAGTAGGAGGATTTCAAATATTATCAGGTTTTATTTTTTTTCGAACAAAAAACTGCCTTTTACGAACGTGAAATCATTGTCCAGAGTATTTTATGACGTCAATAACTCGCAAAAAGGTGGAAATTCGACAGATAATTAAATCATTACGATAACCATCAATTTAATTATTACTAAATTGGCCAAATTATTCAAATTCACAACACAATAATGCACCATAAACTGAAATGAAGCGAGTTAAGAGACGCGAATTTCCATTTTCTAATTGACGCATTCCCATGGCTGTAGGCTTTGACTCCATCAGCCAGCGAATATCGGAGGCTTTGATCTCATCAAATAATGAATACTGCCATTGTTGAAAAGCACGGAGGCTCGCACGGCCGACGCATTTTGGCTCGCAACACAATGGGATGGAATATTTCACAGATGGAGTAGCGTATGGTATGGATGGAATCAAGCACGGAATCACACACGAACTGTATTTATTTAAAGCGATTTCTTTGAATGGTAATAAAGCTTAAGTGTGATTTGATTCCAACGACCTTAAAGCCTTACGAAAGTAACTTTTAACTGCACTCCAGACTAGCGACCAAATGCTCATTAATGCATCGCAAATTCGAAGATTCAATCGATCAAAGCAAGTAGTAGGTACTCCATGTTGAAAGACCACCATTCAGACTCAAATCGTTGCTTGAAATGGCTTTAACCGAATTTAGTGACCGGATCTAAATATTCAGGTACTTCCTAACCTTAGAACTGCACACTAGAAGTACCTTCCATGTAGATTTAAATGGAAGCAGGTGTGTCTTTGACTTAGTACATGTTGGTTCTAACCCAAGAGAGCCAATGAAAATACATAAAAAACAGCACTCTGTCTCTCTTACACAGCCTGCATTGCATATTGCCATTCCATTTGATCGAAATGAAATCATTTTTGTACTAGAAATTTTAAGGTCCGAATGCCAGACTTTTGTATTACGAAACACGCGTACATCGCATTTCTTGTGTTTCTCTTTATTCTATATTCCCAACCTTCCTCTTTCACATCTCCTTGTTTTCCCTATTCTCTTCAGCCTCACAAGATTCCCCATTTGGGGATGCTATATTCCCACTGGCTTCTGACGAACAAAAATTGATAATAGGTAACCTTCATATGACTTTACTGCTTTTTTGCACATAAACGAAAAAATATAAAAAAGACATCATCATTATGTCTTATTTGAAATCATAAAATACTGATTTAATAAATTGTGAGATTTTAAAAAAAAATTCTTATTTTTAGATTTCTTTTGGCTTAACACATCACAATTCTTATCTTTTTTTTTATTATAATATAAATAGATATAAATACTTAAATCTCCTCATTAAAGCATACATAAACTATTGCGCTAGTCTCGAATGTTGTCATCAAATGTCAGGAGCTGGAGGTATCGTCATATTCTAGGGTATTTGATAAAATGTAACATTTTAACATTACCCGGCTACTGCACTGGAGAGCTAACTACAATAAGATGCTCATCATAAGGTACTTAGCGAACGTAAATTAGAAAATAAAACAATTAAATTGAAAGAAAAAATAATTTATGGTAGAGAACCTAGCAGAGTAACATTTAGGATTTTTTTTTTCAATTTATAACTTAGATCTTTGATTGATACTTTTGTACGAGAATTACGTTAAAAGTTAGTTTTTTTTTGTTGTTGTACTAAAGTTACCTCCAAACTTCAGATGGTACCAATAAAATTGCCAATTAAATGTTTCGGGATTGCCTCTCAATGGTCTCATTGTGACATTCCGCGCCCATTTAATAAATTTATGGCGCATTCCGCAAAGTAAAGATACACCTTGGACACGGCGAGCATTTTTCTTTCGATAAGGACAATATGTTCACATAAGGTATATTGGAATGAAAGAATCGAGGATAAAATGGACTGAAAAATACCTGCATTGGAATATAACTGAGATCTTAACTGCAAAGCAGAAATCTGTTTGCACATCTCACAAAAAGAAAACTAACAAACGGTGAGCTCTGGGGTAAAGAAAAGCAACAACAAAAAAACTCTCTGAACTTGTGCGCAGATCTTTCTGCCTACAATTTCTATAATCAGCGCGACTATTTTAAGCTCGCTTATAATAGACGTGATATTAATAAAATATATTTTTTTAAATTAATACATCCATCCCAGCACAGTGCGAGGTGATGGGTGGAAAGTCTAGGGGGTCTCCATCAACCGACCTTTTCCGATCAGGCCCACCACGCACCCGGTGATACCGTCGAGACCTGGGCAAAACCTCACCCCATGAACCCGGTCAACCCTGCTAAGTCACCAAACGTGGTGAACCACTTGGGGGTGACCTATGGCAAAGGTGTTGATTATCCAATGAGTGGTTCTCGGGACGACCGTACCCCATACCCGCCTCTCAAAATGTATCTTAATTTAATATCCCAATTGTTCAAAAAGAAAAGGATTTTATGTTAACACATTACATTCATCGTTACAGGACAAAGGACATTACAGCCTATGTTATGTAGGTACTCAAAATATGTATGGAAACCGGTAGTAATTATTAGTAAGTAATAAATACCCATGAAAATGGTAGTAACATTAACAAATTTATATCATTTTATATCGGCGGTAACTTAACTTACTCCAAAACGAATCGAAGTTAAAAATGGCATTGCATTAAGTCGGCTGTACAGAGTCAGAGGTTGACTTTAATAGGTGGGAGGTTAAAAAATGGGCTCGCCAGACCTTGCTCTACTAGACGCGAGCCAGTCACGACGGCTGTCTACGAACAACGAACGCTGGGATGCTGGGACCCCGGGAGACAATGGCTTTAATTGGCCCTAGGGCTGCCCGGAGTATCAACACTCTGAATTCTTCCGGAATAGGAACTGATGACTGGTGAAATAATTTGACAGGCTTGATGTGTCGATCGTGCCACGGTTGTTTGTAAGTTCAATTTGGGGTCAGTGGATAAATAGTTAAAAATTTTATATCATGGAGGTATGGTCAAATACCGATTTCAAGGTATTTAACATGGTTAAGATTAGCTTCACAATGTTGGCTAAACTAAAGGAATACCACTGAGAGAGCCGTTGTAATCTCCCCCCCCTCTTCTTGTCATAAACGAGACGTGTAACAGTGGCAATACTCTATTAAAATGTATATTGACGGAAGAAATGTAAACTTTAGAATATCAGTTGGAAAAACTGTGTTTGTTCGACCGATATTGCAATGGAAGGTACTCCGAAAACGGGTACGTTCGTACGGGTGACCGGATAATTCAACATATTTATGAGTCGGCACACTTTTTAAAAAGTGATAGTCATTAAAAGCATGAAAAAAAAATTGTTCGTAAATCTAAACAGACCTAAAATAATTAATCTTTTCTTTAAATTAAAAAAAAGATTAGGTTAGGTTAGATCAGATTTTCGGGTTAGTTTTTTTTCACACTTTTAATGAATTTGTATCACTTTCGCAGGCAACATTTTGCAGAACAAACTAGAAAAGTTACTAACATCTCAAATAAGTAAAACAGATAAATAACTTATAAATAAATTCAATTTACATTTTTTTTTACTACTTAACAATTTGCCTGACTGTATTGCCTGTCATTTTACGTCACTCAAACATTTCATTGCGTAAATCTTCAATAGACATACTAGAAACAGTCATTTAAGCGTACCAATTCAATAATAATAATTACATGATAATAGGTATTACCAACGAAAAAAACAGTAGAGTAGAATTATTACAAAACTCAAGTGTCCTCAGCGCCATACGACCAAAACCCGTTATGAGTACCGTTGGTTGGTAAAAGATGCTATAAATCCAATGCTGATTGTTTGATGCATTTTTTAAATTATTCGGTGGTTCGCGCGGTGGCTCGATGGGCAGGGCCGCAAGCGAGTCACCTCTGGGACCTAACTGCGCTTTCATAACTGCAGGGACCGGCCTATCGCTGTTGTTGCACAATCGCTCAGTCCCGACCGATTGAATCTGAGCGAGCTTAACTGCATACTCTGGCATCACCCTCGATGCATATTTTAGATTGACGAAGAATGCACGGTTCTAACGAGTAAAGAGAGAGCCGATTAAAGATATTCGTAAACCTCTAATCGTTTTTTTTTTTTTAAGAAATATTAACATTTCCGGGTTACGAATGACCTGACGATATTTGAAAATTTACTACCGTCGCAGTAAGCTGAAGATGTTGCTTGTGTCGTAATGACTTAGCCAGTCAAGGAATTGAACTCACGACGACTGGGTGGGACCCAGACGCGATGCTAACTCAGCCACTGATCGGTCATCCATACTACACGGCAGTAGCGTTCTGAAAAGGCTGAATAGCTGTGCCTTCCTTTCATTTTCCAGATTTTGGAAGAAAAAATATTCCAGAAATTTCTTATTTAATGATCGTTCTACCATAAGAAATTGTTTCTGCTTGTTAAATTTCTAATTTTATAGTTGCATTTTGCCTAGAGCGCCTTCTTCTTTATACATTATGGCGTAATGAATACCTGAAAAGCTACATCCTACCCTTGGCCAAGGAGCAATGCACGCCACTGCTACATGGGAAACTATTTTGTTAGCAACAGATTTTTCTAACCGGAAGTTTATCTTACACGTGCGAATACGTGTTATTATTCATAGTTCCAAAGTAACAACCAACTATTTAACTAATTTATCAGTCTATCGAAAGAACTTTCTAGGCACAGGAGTCCCAACTGCCCTGGGCCATTTAGATATTGCATTTCCAATTTGTGGAATGTCGTAGAGCTGAAAGAAGTTAAGGAAGGGAAGGGCGAGAGAAGTATCTGAGATATTGTCACAAAACATAGCTTGAGACATTTTAAGCAACTTTCGATTCGGAACTGTAGTGAACTGTGGTCTTTCACAAAGACTATGCTGAGGGTACCTTCCACTCTGGACAGAGACGCCAATTAAACAATATAAATTCTGTTGTGATGTGAGTACGGAGTACGTAACTTTCAAATTACACAATTCTTATTTTCAGTACATATGACGAATTTATGCCGCACTTCTTAAAATAGTTAGTGGTGTAATGGTCAACATAGTTGCCTTCCAAGTTGAACTGGGTTCGATTCTCGACCATAGCAATATTTTATTTTTTTATTTATAATAAATACTCTGCGATTTTTCACGGTTCTCTCCTAGTATACGTTAATTGCTAAAAAAAAAAAAAGGCATTATTTTGGATTGTTAACTAGCGACTCTTATTCCAGAGCCAAGTATGGCATTTCCTTACGATCTACCTATCCTCGTATTTGCATTTTTTAACCTGCTGGTTTTTTTTTATTTTATTTTTTCTAAATGGTTCAACCAGCAAGAATGCTAGAATATTTTCTGCGATAAAAAAAATCTAGATCACTTTGAGATAAAGGCATGATTCTTTGCAGCACGGAATAATTACCCAACCGAGCTGCATTGATAGTACGAATAGCATAATAGGACATGTCTCGCGCTATTTCGGTCGTGCGGACCAAAACGCAAACGAATTAATTAAATAACAAAAAAAATACAAACTAAAATATAAAATAAGGTAGCCTTCAACCAGCGAGCGACCTTGTCCGGGATAGCGACACGAGAGAACGTGTTTCACAACGACAAACCGTAACGTTATAATACCGCGTATCGGACTGACGTAAAAATACCAATTTAATGGGACCACCATAGCCCATAGCCCGCAGACACTCGGATTAAAGAAGTAATTCCACGATTTTAAAAGCAGAAATAACAATAGCATAACACGGAGTTCAGATAATGCACAAGAGCAGAGTTGTAGTTGTATTTGAATTGTATGTACTCGTAAGACGATGTGTAAAAATGATAAAGAAATTATAATTAGATGTTTTCAAAAAACGTATCAGTAAAGTAATGCAGGGTTTGTTCCAAGCTGCTTCTTTGCAGGGTTGAGATTGTCCCGATGATAATCAACCTCCGATATGAGAGAAGATGGAAACCACGCAACCCTATATTGACAGAATCTCCTTGCTTATTCTGATACATACAACATATCGTATATATTATTCTGTTATTACGACCCTTCACACGGTCAGACGTAATGGTTGATTTCTTTATCGTAGCATATATTCTTGGGACGATCACGACTTCACCATCCGCATGTCATATTATCCTGAAGTTCCTTTCTGCGTTCGCTCTATGCGTTACTTTAATTGGACTAGTCAATTATTTTTTTTTGGTTTTCATAACATGTGAGGGATCCCTCAGGGATCTCATTTCGGTTCACCGTTGTCCTTCCTCTAACAGTTACATGCCTTTCTGCCATGTTTCAGAGTTGCTATCATAACACTATTGTGGACTGTTAACCTTGTTTCCTTTCACGAGCTATTTACAAACAGCACTTAGTCATAATTGAATTTCCTGCATTCACCCTTCTGCCCATGTCCTTATCAGCCTTTCCGTCTATCGTAAACATAATTTCCAAGAACACAAACTGATCCACTTGCTCCAAGGATCTCCGTTCACAACTATACTAAGCACATTAATATTGCGAATAATAAAAGTTGTTGCATTGTTGGGGAATTAATAATTCTAACAAACTATTCGTCGATCGGTTACAATTTAAGTTTCGGGCTACACGGAGTCCTGGCAGGAAAAAAAACACCCATAGGCGCATTTTTTGCAATGCTCGTTCAACAACCTTGAATGCAGTAGTATTGCATGCAACAATAATTTCGTTGCAAAATCAGTTATCACTTTTTGCAAAAGATCTAACTGCAATAATAATGGCAATGGTATGTAAATACATAAACGATGTGTAGATTGTTTTTGGCAAATTATAGAGCAATGATAATTTCTTTAGATGATAAAAAAATAATAAAGTTGCAACAAAAAATTGAAAAAAATTATAATACAGAGCTTTGTTAATATTGCACAATAATCAACAATCCCCATCGAATTCGCATTCAAATATTATTTTCATACACTAAATAGATATGAAATTTTGATGAAAAAAAAATCATTAAAACGAATTTGATATCATTACAATATATATCTATATATTTATTCATTCGTACAGTGAGCTACGGCGTTATGAATTTTGCACAGCCTTTTATATTTGCAATTTTAATGTCAAAAGTAATGCCATTTCCATCATGAGCTAAGGAGCTTTAAAATATCAATCCTTCTAGTTTGAAATAAGAAAGAATATGTAGAAAGATTTAAATTGTTAAATGTACCTATAAATCTTTTCATACGAGAAATAATAACAATAATCGTAAATAACATTATGAACCTATCAATAAAATATGCAGTCATTTTAACTTTTTTGCGAAAGGGGTGTTTTTCCGAAATATAAAAAAAATTCTCAAAACAAAAATAACGGCCGGTTTTCCTCAAAATTCTAATAATCGCTTTTCACCAGTCGAAACAAGTTTTTTTACTATCCGTCAACAAGTCGTGTTTTAGAACTTCCGTCCACAGATTAAATAACACACATAAAAAGTTGGAGAATATTTATCCATTTCGCAGTAAGATAAAAAAAGGAATCGATTATCGAGTATTCGTCATTACAGTCGTCATTTTATTGACTTTGAGTCATGATCCCAAAGCGGAATGACGGAAAAATTCGTCATACATTTTTATGGTCGTTACCTGTAATAGTTGTACAACTCGTAGCGTCACTAATCTTAGAAAAACATACGAACTAGAAAGATCATGATCAACATAAGTAAACTCTTTTTTATAAGGCACGTCGGCATTCTTCGAGTTCTTTGCAAGTTTTTCCTTATTTTTATCACGAAAAGGAATTCGAGAAAGACTAAAAAATAAATGAGAAAAATGATGACATTAGTTGTAACGCAGAATGCGGACGATTAAGATAGGGGTATGTAGAACTTAGAGTGTCAGAAGAATAATATGACGCGGAAGTGAATGGAAGAAGAAGTCGCAGACGCCCCAAAGTGAATTAAGTTCATAACTCGGGTCATATCAAGAATAGGTATAAAAGAGGATCAGTGGCGGTTTTCTCTAACGTTGGTTTGTGTAGTGAACTCCCATAAAAAAAGATAAGAAAATAAAACCAACATGTATCATAATTTTATCACACTTTAAACACCTCGCCATTCAAATTCGGTGCTAAAAAATCCACCAGTCCGTATAGGTAATACCTGCTGCCCAAGGGCGAGTCCGAAATGAATTTCATATGTGCGTTACGAATTCAGCGTCTATGGAGCTTTCTGTCCTAAGAAATAGTTGATACATTGTCATTATGGTGAGGTTTCGGCGGGAAACCGTGCCGAGCGTGCAATCCTCGGGGAATCTACAAGGCGATATGTTAACGACAAATTTGTACTGAATTAAAGTTTGCAAGAATCAACAGTTTTTTTCTGTCATTATCGTATTTTAAGGCGTTATTAAAATAAGTGAATAACGGAAGATTTCATAGGTCAATTATAATTTTCATATTTAAAACACTTTTTTGTAACCTGTAAGCTACGACATCATGTTATTCGTTAGCCACGGGCGTTTTAATGAATGGCCGAATATTTCTTGTTGCTAGGTCACTAATTTCTGGGGCAGTGATATGATGAAATTCCTTTAAATCTAGGGGGAAAAACAATATAGAAAAGAGAAATATGGTATTTTATATAGTTTTGTTAATTTTTTAAAAAGGAAAGACAAATATTCCCTGGTTACGAATAACCTGACAATATTTGAAAATCTCCTACTACCATCACAGTAAGCGGAGGATGCTGCTTGTGTCGTAATGGAGGATTTAGCCTGCCGAGGAATTAAACTCACGACGCCTGGGTGAGACCCAAACGCGATGTCAACTCAGCCACTGACCGGTCTATACAGAAGGATTGTTTTAATCCCCGATTGAACTCAATGAGATAGGTAAACCGCCACTGAACAGAAGTATGTATGAATGTGAATAAAGGAAGAAGTGTATTGTGCCAAGAGAGAGTTGAGTAAAGGTTCATCCTCTCTGCCTACCCCTTGTAGGGAAATAGTGTGATAGTTTAGATAGTTAGTCATTGTGTAAAAAAAGGCTCTTAATGCAGTTTTGTTTCGAAAGCGATTTGAGCTCTTTAGGTTCGAAGTGAGCCGCCTATAGATCCAGAAACCGTAGGTTTATCATTACACAGCACACGGAGAACTAACTTTCACAAATAATAATGCAATATAATATAATGTTGTTAGAGATAATGTGATAAGGCGGCATTACAGTAACAACTGACAACATGTGTTCAGCAGCGCGAAAATTAAAACAGAGTGAAATGAAGTAATGTTCATTAGCATTATTATTACGCCGGCGATATATTAATAATTACCGTCGGTACAAATTACGAACGGGCAAAAAAGCGAGCCTTGCGTAATGCCGGAAGTGGCAGTTTTGTAACGCATTAACACCAGGACCGTTCAAAAACTACTAACTGCGTTAATGTACTTAACTTTATTTATTTCAGTTGGGTTATTTCAAGCTCTGGTCACATTTGATCAAATCGACGATCAGCGTCATTTTGAATATCTAACATTTGAACGATCCCCGTTAAACGCCGATTCTCAGTCCGCTTTAACTGTTTGTGATCATTTATCGAGAATAAGGGGTCATGTTGTTATGCTCGTCGGCTGCTGATCACGTTTTGATCAAAGGCCGAAACAGACCGAGAATCCGCGTGTAACGGGGCCCGTTCAAATGTAAAAAAATCAAAATGGTGAAGATTTTCGATTTGACATGTCAAATGTGTCGAGAATTTGAAACGTCGATTGAACCAAATATATTGAAACTGAAATCGCTCATATTAAGAGTTAACAGCCCTCCGCACTAGCGACCAAATTCTTGTAAAAGTATCAAATCGAAAATGCAGCGCTACTTTACAACATACACATATTTTTCAATCGATATCTTCGATTAAATCTTATAATAATTCGTTAAACTCCATACTAGAACTGTATCGCTGGTGAAGAGGGCCGTAAACGTATTTAGTATTTGTTTCCAATTGAAACTTTAATGAACCATAATAAAAATGAGCCGACTTTGCAAGTTGAAAGCTGTTTGGCGAGCTTTCAGATGAACATACTAAAATACTTATAAACGAAATCTTGCACGTTTATCTGAACTGAACCAGGTTTTGATTACCTCGGCATGGGTATTATAAGTGTAAAAAATAATGTTTTTTAATAAATAATTCGCAGAAATTATAATTAAATAACAGGTTTCACTCTAGAGTCGGTCTTCTTATCCGCGCATCGGGAATTCTTGTCACGAATAGCCAAGAAAGTGAATTTCTCCGTAATGCTGTGGATGCGCGCGCAAGGTGAATAGTAAATAATCATTTATAACACATCATTTACAGCACGACACTTTCGATAGGTATACCTACTGCTTAGAGGAATATACAAGACAAAAATATTGCTACAAGCTGTGTGTCTTATGTCACCACGAACATAGGTAGTAGCCATAAAATTCGCTTGGCAAGCGAAGTTTAAAAATGTTTCTTGTAAGTGTTATATATCTGTCATGTTGGTAGTTGTGAGAACGAAAATACGATGTTTAGGTTGGTAGGATTGTGGCGGGCTGGTCGGCTGGGCTGTCTATCGTATAACTTGAACTTGTCTGAAGTCTGAAAATAAACGTCTTGGAAAGAAATCGTCTATAATTCAATTACCCGAGTGTAGACATATTAGTAGGCGCGAAAAGCGGTTTTTTTTATTTATTTATTTCGTATAAAATTGTGTAAGAAAGAAAAAAAATTATCAAGGGAATCTATCACAAATAAGCTTAGCTATAAAGTAATATTTTTTAAAACTTGTTTCTTACATGCGTTCGTAATTTTCTAATGAAAAAAATATTATTTAGTAGTTTACGCTTATACGTTTTACAGAGGAATTAACAATTTTATTTTAATACTTATCAAGGGATAGAAAAGGGTTCAATTTATCCAAAGGATAATTTTTGTTATTTTTTTTTATAATGTAAACCGATTCGTGATACAGATTAATCGAAAAATTTCGGCTTAAAGCCCTTGTAAGGTATTACTTATTTAATTATAACTGGCAGTTTCTTGCATCTTTCAATAGTTTCTTATCGAGTAACTGAAAAAATACGGAGCGAAAAATTAGGCGTCTGGTATTATTTTTAGACAGTTAAATGGATATTTCAAAACCCCGAGGTTCCGAGCAGAAAAATCTGGGCAAATTTCATGACGCCAGAGCTTACCGTTCGAGAGTTTTTGCTGTTTCAGATAAACAGGCTTCTGATTTATAGTTAAGATTGCCAAAGGTGCCAATTGATTGAGGACGACCTGCTGGTGAGTTTTACACGATTAGGGTTAACAAGAAGTGTCGTCACGATGAGTGATAGTGATTGCTTTTGATTTGGTCGTGTGGGATTTAGTGTGTGGGACACGATAGGAAACTCTCATTACCATTATCAAACGCTGTATTTATCCTATCATCAATTTTACACTTAAAACTCAGTTATAAACGTATTCACTTTCGTAAACGGTCGGCGCATCTTGTGTGGGAACTCAAAATAACAGAAAATGGTGTGCATATATTACGAAAACTGCAATCATGATTATGTCCATAGTGAGACGAGTGAAGAACGCTCTCGCTTTCCAAAACAGGATAACAAAAGAAAATCATAAATAAGTACAACTTGTACTGGGACCATGATGATTTTTTTTTCGGCGTTTAATTATAAATGAAGTAAATAAAGAATTTAAAGAACAATCCAAATCACTGGCCAAAACAGAGTAGATAAACTAGTATGTCCATAAAATTTTCTCCTCGCCGAATTACCCTTCATGGAATTCAAGAAATCTATTCAATCATGATGCTTCCAGCCTTTGACAAATTTTGGTGGTTCCTTTTCTAATTGGTGTTTTTTATATTTTCCAGGCAACCATGCTCAACTTCTTCGTGCTGGCGTGCCTGGCGTGCGTGCTCTGCGTGCAATGCAGCGTGCTCGTGCCCACCTATGTGCTCCCGCCATCATCCTTCGTCAAGGCCACCAGGGACCAGAGGAGCCTCGCGGTCACCAGGACCCTGGCGAGACTTGCGGGAGGCCACATCAAGCTACACAATATTGCGAACAATGGCAGCAAGGAAGCCAGTAAAGCACAACCCGATGGAAACCACGGAAAGAACACATTCGCCTATATAGAAAAAGACCCGAAAAACTACGAAGACAAAGAAAAAAAACACTACGACGAGAAAGAGATCAAGTATGGGGTCAAAGATGTCAAAAACTACGATGAGAAGTTCGCGGGGGTCGTAGTTAAGCAGGAAGGACAGAACGTCGGCTGGAATCAAGGCCAGTGGGACGATGGCATGCTCATGTCCAGTGCTGGTAATGGCAAAGAGAAGAAACAAAAGACAGAAGTCGATGAAGACAAAAAGACGCTGGCAGATCAGGTGAAAGAAGGAAAATATGGACTGATACAAAAAGAGCTGTTTCTCAAAACTCCAACGAGACCAGGTGTCATCAGCTACAATCCTAACCCAGAGACACAAGCTCAAGATAATGAAAGCAATCTAGGAGGAGTGAAGAACTCAGAGATCTGGCTGTCTGAAGACCATCTACTGGTATTAAGAGGAGGGTCATACCCAGATCACGGTTCCCGGCATGGTACGGACGGAGAGGCGTGGGCGCCCCTTGACAACTATCAAGCCCCACCCAGGCAAGTGAAGCTGCCGGCGAACCCTGAAGTACCGCCGCCCTTTCCTGTCCGCCTTTCCGACGGTGGACCGCTCGTATTCCTCACGCCGAATGGCAGCATTCCCGCCCTACCGCCGGGAGCGGGCTACGGAGGTGTACCTCCTGAGGGTTTCCCGTACCCACCGTCGACCGCGCCCTACCCCCCCGCGGGTGCCTATCCGGGAAACGCTCCTCCCGGGGGAGCGCCGTTCCCGTTTGCTCCATTCCCTTTCTTACCGGGGAACGGTAGCGGGCCGTTCCCGTTCCCGAGCCCGCTCACTGACGGTCCTCCAGGAGCCTTCCTCCCACCTCCGGGCAACCTGAGCGACCTCTACGATGAGGACGACCCAGCCAACTACTATCCACCACCATACAGCTTTGTCTACACCCCGGACAACACCAGTGCCGTGCCGCCAGGTCCCCTTGTGCCGGGGATAGTGCTGCCTCCTCCACCAGACTTCTTCGGTCCACTGGAGCCAGAAGTGCCATCCACATCAGCTCGCCCTACTGCACACGTGTACCCACCAACTTCAGGCGCACCACCCACAGCTGTACTGCAACCAAAGCCACCCAAACGTCCTGCACATGCATACCTGCCACTACCTAAACCGGAGGCTACCCTACCCGAGACCCCAGATAATAGCATTGAAATTTCCTCTGTTCCTCCTACCAAAACTATCACAATCACTTCCCGTCCCATCAAGAAACCCAACAAAGTTGTCTTCATTCCCAAGCCAAATCCTCCCAGAAAAGTATATTCCACAACTCCCGCTGCCATCCGTCCTTCAACTGTTACTACTACTAAGTTGGTGGAGAAGAAGCGACCAGTGGTCACGATTCTGCACAAGCCCATCAAGACTACACTGAAGCCTGTATCTGATGGGCTGTACGACTATCCCGAGAAAAACAATTACCTGGAGAATAACTCCGTGTCTCCCTCTCCGCAACCGTTCTTGGTGTACGGTCCCCCAGAGAGCAACCGCGTGCAACAGTTGGCAGAAAACTATGTGACTTCAACTGCAGTTCCCCTCAGGGCGTACTACAATGACCAAAACTACCAGGACATTCTGTCTCAGATCCAGTACTCGAGACAGAAGGCTCCCGCCAATACACGCATCCGACCAGAGTACTACAGTCCTAAACAGAATAGCAAGTCTGTCGCGTCCTTTTACTTTTATGAAGAACCCGTCAAGCAAGCCCAAAGCACACCAGCCCCGCAGGCGTACTATGATGGTAGAAATTACTATCAGTCTGTCGATGAGAATGGACAGGTGATTCGCGATGATTATCTGTACTCCTCTGGAAACCAGGGAAGTTTCGTGCCCAGTAATAGTAACTTGGATTATAGCCCGATTCCCAGTCGAGAGCCTTCTCCATTCTTCTATGTGCCGCAGCGCCAGGGATCCAGAACTTTGACAGAGGAGTACTTTAGTATTAACCAAAATAACAAACAACAGAACAGTTATGTTCCTCAACAGCAATCTCTGCCGCAACAGCAGTCCGTACAGAGCAGTTACGTGCCTCAAACGCAACAACAATCGGTACAAAATACTTATGTGCCTCAAACACAACAGCAATCAGTGCAGAACACTTATGTGCCTCAAACCCAACAGCAATCGGTACAGAATACTTATGTGCCACAGGCCCTACCTCAGCAGCAGCAACAACAGGTACAGAACAGTTATGTACCACAACAGCAGTCACTATCTCAACTTTCTCAGAGACCCGGATCTTTCTACGACCAAATAGCCAGCATCCAACAAACTATTGATTACTATACCACTCACAGGCCAAAAGTGAAGCTGTACCAGCCAAATCCTTACAGAGAGGTGAGGCAGAAGATCAAGCCGACACCAAGGCCAGTATATCAATTCAATTACCAAAACCAAAACAATAATGCTCGTCCCGAACAGAACACTTTCCGAGCTCCTAAAATGGACGATACCGAACCCTTCAGACCGATGGTGTCATATAGCAAGCCATACACTTACGAAAACGAATATCCAACGACACCACAATCGACCATATTATCTGAAAGTCCGAGGGTATCTACAGAGAGCCCGCTACCATCGCAATATTATACAACAGCGAAACCTGAAGACTATGATTATGGAGATGGATCTGTTAAGCAAACAGTAGAACGTGTGACAAACAGACCTTCTGTTTTCACCCCAGCACCAGTGAAGTCGCAAAAGCTTAGAAGTCATGGACCCACAACAAAGAATCCAGTCAACCATGCCTATTACACGAAACAAGAGGAAAGTCTCTTCGACGATATCACTAAGAACTATTTCACCATCTTTGGACAAAAGATTGAGAACGGAAATAGAGATAACCAAGGGTTAGGAGTCACAGCACCCTTGAGATCCATCGAAGTCAGTACTATCAAAACACCCTTAAACAATGGCATTAATATTCAATATGCAAACGGTGATGAAGCAAGTAACTACAGATCTGAATCGAAACCCATTTCACTAGCCAGCGACATAGAAGTGAACTACAGGCAGCCCAGGCCACTGGTGAACCCAGACAGTGAATTCATACCAATTGTGAATCCACAGATACAGGCCAAGTACGAGGCTGAACAACAGATCAAGCAGATCAGAGAGCAGCTGTACCATAAGCAGAGATCACAACAGAATGTAGAAGTTATCAAATCTGAACAGTTGCAGCCTGTCAGGGAAGGCCATCAATTTGCAAGGGATCAGCTTGACTACTACAGACCTCTGAGTGGGCAGCAGACTTTGACTCAAGTCAGCGGAGCGTATAATCAGAGACAGGTAGCTGAAGGAAGACCAGGGTCACTGGTGGCCTATAGACTTCCAGGAGAAGGTGCCCATGTCTACTTCCTAACTCCCCAGCCAGCAAGACCCGAAAACTACAAATACAGAACAGCGGAAGAAATATCGGCACTCAGTTAGAGATACAAAAGTGATTTAGGTTAATAAAGACTGCGTGCTTTAGGCCGAACATGTGCAAAATTATCAGTGAAAGGTATTATGGTAATATTTAGTAACACGAAAAGACAATACAATGTACGCGGTACAAATAAGTGATATTGAAATAAGAGTGTCAAGACACTGAAATTATTTATAAAGAAAATAATTGTTTTGGTCCTTTAGGTACTAAAGAAGAAGTGTTTGGGGCGTAGAGATCCTAAAGTAAGATATTTCGCGTGGATTGTAATTCACTAGTCTGAACATTTCTATGCATAACAGCGGACAATATGATTGGAAGGAATTGTATTAATATTGAAAAGCGCAAATGTGATGAAAATGCTATACTTTAAGTAGGTAGATAAGTAGTGTTATTATTAAAAATTACTATGGTTATAAATTTTTTAATAGATAATCTAGCTGTGCTTTGCAAATCGAAGATGTTTCAATAAAATTCCAATGCAAAATGCCAAGGTTAAGAATTTAAGTTTAATTAAAAACACTCCTATACATTTAAAACTGTTATTATTAGGAATAAATTAATGGTACGCCTTTGGTCAATGACATTCGGTGAGACAATCTGATGAGAGAAAAGTTAAATAATGTTACATACTGTATTATCATGTATATCTTATTAAATTTGAGAGCAAACTAACAGGATGCACATATTTATAGTACTGCTAAGAATGTATGTTAAATAACATCTCAGAAAGACATTAAAAATAATATGACCATCAAGCCATATCTGTTTCAAATAAAAAAGCACTGAATATTATTCTCAAAGCGGAAAAAAATCTCCGTAAATTGTAGTGATGCACTTATCAAATTTAACCCATTGCAAAGCAGTAGTCACAGATTAGAAAATACAGAAATGATAAATGTATCCTTTGTTGTGACATTGTCAATGTAAAGAAGCTCTTTAGATTACTTCACACGCATTCATTTTAGTAGATGAAGAGAGAATTGTGACTTTCACTACAAAATCAAATGAATATTCAAGGCCCAAATCATTCCTTAGCAGATCAGTGCTTAATGGGTAAATACATAAACATAGTTAATCTCTTGCAACCTAGGAGAAAATACTTCATATTACTTTGTCAAAAACATTAATAAATGTATGTAATGTATCTGTGAAAAAAGATTCCTGTATAATCTCTATAATATGGTTGGTTGTGGAGACAAAACAATGGGTCAATAATAAATGCCATAATTCTTTCCGAAACTGTAGAAACATAATTAAAATAAAGAACAGTGTCTAGGTATAATAATTCACGGCAAAACATTACCCACTTGAGACTTTTTTGGATGTATAAATTATCATCGACAGCCGATTACATAGAATTGTTGTAAAAAAAGATTGTTCGTGCTACGAAGCACGATTTTAATCAGTATTCTTGGAGTAGAAAATAAATTATTTTTTTAATACTTGTCACACTAGAGAATTTTTGTGTAAATAATACTATTATATGCAATAAATTATCTCCCTGAAAACAGAGATTAATTGCATTAATTTCGGCAATGTTTCCAAAAGAGAATTTATAAAAAAAAAAATTAAAAAGATTTTTTCAATGACAATCCATCACCGCTATCGTATTTGGCAACTTATTGAAGAAAAAAACTAGAAGCGATTTAAGACAAAAATAGGGCATTTGAGATGTACCGGGAATTTCTTTACATTAAAAAAAACCCCTATTTTAATTCTGCTAAAGAATGTTTGAGCCGCTATCGAATGACATTTCGGGATGACTTATGCGATGATGGTTTGCAGTCAGCAATAAAGTCATTTTAGTGAATATCTGTATAATCTCTCTAGTGTAGAACAAGAACTAAAATATCTCAAGGTTTTAGTACCAAAATTAGAGATAAGGCAATCCTGTATCAACCAGGCATCATTTCGCTTCATCGAATGATGAAATAATATTATGTAAGATGTAAATAACACACCCTGTGAACTATTTATTTGTTAATGTTAAGTTCAATGCTGCAACTGGAAGATAAATAATATGAATGCGTAGAAAATACGTAACGTGAAAATGATTGTAATTTATACATATGTAATAGAAAGGGTATGAGAAATTCTCACGTACTTTGTAAGGGTTGACGCCAACAATGTTAATTTTTTAATAATAAAAAATGGAATTAATTACATCCGCTGTGTTTTTATTATATTACCCGGCATCATCAATATGTTTTTCATAGCCAACTTTGTTTAAACTGAAATCTTGAAAAGAAAAACAGCTTGCCTTTGAAATACCATGCACTACCAAGGAGGTTTTTTTCGACCCCTTAAAAATATTATAAAATAATAATTTTTAAAACATAAATATTTTTTACTTTAGCAGAACAGTGGTTGTGTAAAAGTGGGTCTCTCCTACGAATGCTTTTTGAAAACATTTACACAAAACATTGGGGTGTTACCGTAAACATTTGTGTATGCATACACAATGTTTTTGCTTTCCGTCACCGATGGAAAACATTTTCCTGGCAGATAAAGAGGGGAGGGTGGAAGGGTTTATTTCATTTGTTAATAACCACCGCATGGTGCATGTCTATGCGTCCGATATCCGATACTTCAGTCACCACATAAATTGGTCAGGTTTTTTAGGGTATGTGCACTGCGCATGATTATAATATATTATAAGAAGTTTGCTAATGAATCAGTAATAATTTTCATTTTGTCTACTATTTCTAATAGCATTACAGCCCGCATATTCAGAACTTTAAAGGACACATTGTGATAAACACATTTGACATTTATATTGTTTTTTTTTATTCAAACAATAAATTAAACAATCATATTTTACACCAACCTATAAAAATATGTAGTGTTTTCAAAACATTAACCTAGAACTTATCTGGACGTCTACACAAAATGTTTTGTTTTTAACCAAAACAAAGCATTTTAGCAGGAGGCAGAATGTGGATGAAAACAAATGTTTTTGTGAATTCTTTTTTGTGTAATGTTTCGGAAAAACATTTGCAAGAGACCCCCGCCTTAATACCCTGTCCACCACCATATTTCTGTTCACAATTACAATATAAGATGGATATTATGTAGTACAATAAGCCAATTAATCCATGTAAAACTCTTTGTTTATCGACGATCTGCAATTGTGCTCAGATACGGTGACGAAAAAACTCTGCCTGGACATCCTCGAGCGCAGCATTCCTGTTTGGCTGCTGGGGGTTTGCAGCATATGCTCCAGACGCATTAGACCCACGTACGATCATTTTGCGTAGGCAGTACGAGTGAAGGTCAATATTAGAGATGATTGATATCTGAAATGGGCTGTCACTGAGGTTCCAGTTACCGGAGACCAATGTGAAACAGGTTCTTTATCCAGTTCCTTAACCGGTTCCTGATGGCGGCAATTGTAATCGGTGTACTAATATGTTCAGATATGGGAAATTTTTCATTTGGTGGGTGGGGGGGAGGGGTACCCAGAGAACTCTGGGTGAGGAACTGGGTCCTCGAAAATTAATGATATTTTATTAGATGTTGTAAAAAATTTTCAAAAGTTTGCATTTCAATAAAAATTTCATTTATAAAATAACCGGTTCCTAAGAAAAATAATAGCAAAGTCAGTAAAAGCAAAGTCACTGGGACAAAGTAACCAGGATAGGCATGTCGACCATCTCTAGTCATTATGAAGATATGTACGAATGTAACTGACCTGTGTTGGCTTCTATCTCGGCCTGGGCGTCCTTGAGCGGCTTATCATGCAGGCGCAGATAGACAGCGATGGCAGTGGCGGCGGCACGGAAGTAGAAGGGGTGCGATCGCAGCACATCCTCCAGCCGCATGAGGCCCACGTACGAGCGCAGCGTCATCTTGCGCAGACAGTACGAGTGGAAGTCAAACTGGTCCTCGATGATCTCCGAGAAATGCTGAGAATTTAAATATTTGTCGTATTTAGAACACATATATACTTTTAATATAATTTAAATATAAGATATTCACACGCCAGTCATATATATGTATATAATGCAAAACCTTGGCATACTAAGAACAAGATTTTAATAAAAAAACTGAGACAGCTCTGCTGGGCAAGGTAAGAAGCACAGATAAAAGATGGCCAATCTACAAAGATGATCTTTTTTAATTAGCCTACAGAAAAAAGCTTATTGGGAGAACTAAACATAGGTGGCTGGATATTACGACATAACACCGCAACCTTTACTGCGCCTGGTTTGGCGACGTTTAGAGGTGGGTTAAAGAAAGAGCTGTAAGAAGGGAATTGCTAGTGTAGACCTTGGGTGCGTCTGACACCGATATCGTTGGACATAAGGAACTAGAGGCAGACAGTGTCTGACTGGCAGTAGAGGCATTTCTAAGAGGCGACCGGAACTCTACCAAGAGTCGTAGCACCGATCATGATTAATAAACATACCAATATAAGAGCGGCATTCATATTATACATATTTAGATTGTGATTTAAGATTTTTCATCATGTTTGCCTGGCGAACACTTCAACTTTCACTTGTCACAAGATACGTATAAATAAAAATTATGGTGTGTAGTTTGTTACTCACCCTATCCACTTCATGTGCCTTTTTCAGGGCCTCTCCCCACTGCTCTAGCCTCTGGTAGGCCACAGCGCACTCTGTCTGGTACCACATGCACTGCATCTCATTGAGGTTCTCTGTGGCGGCCACACCTGGGAAAATAAAGAAAAAAAAGTGCAAAATTTTGTTCATTTATGACACAAAGCACCATTAAAAACATAACACCACTGTTACATGATGTTTTGTTATACATATTTATACCTCAAGTACTTTCCAAAATCAAAATAAAGTTGATAAAGGCAGAATTGTAATAATATTGCCGACCAAAATTATTCCAAAATAATTCAATGGGATAATTTCTCAAAAATTGACCCAATTTAACCCACATATTGGCTTAAATAATTCAATACGATAATTAATTTTACAATAAAATGGGGTAATTTAACTAACATATCAATGGCTTAAAGTGAAAATTATGTAACTCGTAGAAAGAATGCGAGATGGCAGGACACCAAAAACTATGACTGTGTGAATGCTCCAGTAGAGGGGATCCAGAGGCAGACCGAGGATGAGGTAGTTAGACTGCGTCTAGGAGGATTGGAGGGACTGAGGACTGGAGACGAACGGTGGAGGACCACAGCCAGGAAAGAGCAATTGTAAAGTGTGCAATCTAAAAAGAAAACGAAACGAGAAAGCAGGAAATAACTATTATTGCGGGTCATTTGCACAGAAGAAAGGGACATTAAATGTTTTAAGGTCAAATAATAAGGGTATAATATTTAAATTACTAATACGTACAGTACATTCCCATAACAAAATAATCTATTTTCCAATATTGCATATTTTTAGAACAAACAGCTCCATCTACATTTTTAAACCAGATTCATTTTTAAAATCAATGAAAATCGCAAAGGCAAAACCGGTTTTTTAATACCACCATTAAAAAATCCTGACCAGTGAGACATCTGTTGACAGGAACACAACACTAAATTAAGGCTTTCAATCAAGGCTAAATTTTAATTAGGCAAAAATACAACAGATGGTAGGCTAAAAAAAGTAATAAACCCTCGCCCAAAGGTAAAATCAGATATTTAGGAGGACACGGTCAAGGTCAATCTAATTATTCAGAATACAAGTAAAACAATGTTTTAATATAAAAAGGTGAACATAAACAACAAAAAAAATGGGAATGTACAACCTATCTACGAAAATAAACATAATTTTATTAATTTTACAACACTGAAACAATAGCATTTAAAATTTCTTGTATTTTTTCAGCATTCACTATATAGCAATTTCTAGACATTTTGTTTGGAAGTTTTATTTACTATGTACTTTTGCTATTTTTGGTTTATTAAATTCGCTGCCGGTTTCGACACAACCGTGCCATTCACTAGCGTTCTTAAAACTACTTGTTTTATTTAAGTTAGTTTTAAGAATGCTAGTGAATGGCACGGTTGTGTCGAAACCGGTAGCGAATTTAATAAACCAAAAATGGCAAAAGTACATAGTAAATAAAACTTCCAAACAAAAAGCATTTAATATAGCTATTATAATATAACAAAAATTACATGTGACAGAATTTTATATTTCAACAAAACGAACATGTCAAATTTAGACGTTTCCTTCAACGATTCTTGAACATACAACCCTAAAAGAGCCCCGAAGCCTACTTCCAGTGATGCCATGCTACAAATATGAAAAACGGTAGTAAGAAATGAAAAATTCGGTAGATCAGCGACAAAAATTGGTAGGTCGCTAAATATTATTAGTCGTTATATTTTTTGCACCGCAACCCATCCACACCCTAGCGCAGAATCTCTAAGGTTTCCAAATTTTTTTGATATATAATACCAAATACGCTTAAATGATAATACCTCCAGCTCCTGACATTTGATGGCAACATTCTACACTAGCGGCCTCTAGCGGACCGAGTTGTACAAATTGGGTTTTCCCATTTTGACAAAGCTACGAGCGTAATCAAATATCATAGATGTCAAAATACTGGCAATATGCTAGACTAGCGCCTCTAGCGGTTCGGGTTATATGCTTCTAGACTGTATTGCTATTATAATAAATATTGTATCCTCTTTCTAAACAATTTAGACAGTGCGCGAACAGCGAGGCTTTAAATGTTAATACAGTCCTAACAGCTGCTTTTTTAAAATATATAATACATCAGCAAAAGGGGAGTAAAATCATATGTGTCTATGATTTATTATTCGCAAACTCGCACCGCTAGGACGCTGGTTTAGTATGTTGCCATCTCAATATCAAGATCTGCGCGTATTATTATATTTCTACAGTATTTGATAATACCGTGTTGCCAGAAAAAAAAACACTAACAAAATGTCGATTCCTCGATACTAGTAGTATCTGGATCCATGCCACATGATTAAAAATATAGTATTCGTATTAATATCTTCTTGGAACCAAACCAAGAAAATAGTTCATGTAAGGATAGAGTCATGAGAAAAGATTTTCCATGAATATCGGTAGATTTTAGCTGAAATTAGTAGATCTTTTGAAATTTCGATAGCAATGGCATCACTGCTATGGTCTCTACCTTTTAATGTGCATTTCCATGTCAATTAACTGCACATTTTG
This sequence comes from Halesus radiatus, assembly GCA_022606495.2. Classification (NCBI taxonomy): domain Eukaryota; kingdom Metazoa; phylum Arthropoda; class Insecta; order Trichoptera; family Limnephilidae; genus Halesus; species Halesus radiatus. The sequence continues at coordinate 74,725 of JAHDVE020009758.1, read as the reverse complement.
ACAGCTTTCACATATTACAACCGTCGAAATATGTAGCTAATAATCACGGAATTGTATGTTAAAAGATAGAGACCTCGGGCCAGCAAACGCCTCCACTTCTGCCAGTCTCCTGTTGTCTCCCTCCAGTTCCATATGCCTATACAGATGTATTAAATCAGGTTTTCTAAAAAATACCTTCAATGTGTTATTACAAATCTATATTTCCTAGAAATGGTTCTGAGGGCACCGGATGTAGAACTAGTTCCACGTAAGGATCCAATTGGCTTAACACTTTGCAGCGAACGCAACATGCGTGTGATATGGCAAGAAATTTGTATGCGGACGTTTCACATGTCTGACGCAGCAACTTTAGAAGCTGATAATATAGGGCTCCTCTGAAATATAAAATTTTACCGCACGTCAGAGTATTCCAAAAACTATCACGATGCTGACCTACACTGAAATGTGTTAAAAATAAAATCATATTTCATAAGGAATATTGATAATCAAACGTATGTCAATATTTCATAAGGAATATTGTAAATCAAAAGTATGTCAATATTTCATAAGGAATATTGATAATCAAACGTATGTCAAAAGAGCACTATTTCACGCGAATTCAAAATCTACTCAGTAGATGGCGCATTTACGAAATCGCATATCACACAAGCGTTATGTAATATTTTGGACTAGCACCGATATAGCGGTTTTGTTATTTTTAAATGATTGTGGTCCATCTTGTGTCTATCAGTGCAGGATCCCTACAGCAGTAATAAGGTGTCTTCTTGTATGGAGTTTTATGTTTTTGTTTTCATAAACATTTTCCTTGTTGCACATCATAATCTTTTCTTTCGGTCTGATTCTGATCGGTATGACAAGTCATACTCGAGTGCTCTATTTCCATGATAAATTACATAGTTATTCCGCATGTGGGTACATACACAGAATTTTTAGTATGTGCATGTAGCGGCTCGTGACTTTTGAGTGAGTTAGAGTGTTAAGATTGAAAAATACGACTTTATTGATGTTGTTTTAGCTGAAAATGGTGAATTGCTTTGAAACAGCTCAACCATTGGCAAATTCAAAGTGCCTTTTCCAAACACATCCTATCGTTTAAAATAAGAATATTAGGGATAGTCGGATTGTTTAAAAGATTATTAGGAAAAGTGGCATACCTTCTCTTGTGAACTTGGCGCACATCTCTTCCGCCTCCCAGATCTTGCCGGCGCGCAGCATGTACTTGGCGCACTTGCTGTTGATGTAGCGGTCGGCAGTGTCGAGCGCCTGCGCTTCCTCCAACCAGCGGTACGCTTCTTTGGGGTCCCCGGCGTGCTGAAATATCGAGAAAAAAATGCATAAAAAAATGTATACGCACATTATGAGCTAAAAAGGACTGACGAATCAAATTAATGAATTCAGAATCAATGCTCAATTGAAATATTTATAATATAAACACATAAATTTATTTTGAACCACTTCAATTTAATATAGTCCTGATGAAGGAAGAGTACTTATGAGAGCATCCGATCATTATTTTAAACTGAAGTGGTTCAAAACAAATTTACGTGTTTATATTATAACTATGGCATAGTCTCCGTGGTCGAGTGGGTACGATAGATAGCTACGAATTCGGAGGTTGCGGGTTCAATTCCCGATTTTTTATAAAGAAAGGCAAACATTCCCGGGTCACGAAAAACCTGACAATATTTCAAAATCTCCTATTACCATCACAGTAAGCGGAAGATGTTGCTTGTGTCATGATGGAGGATTTTGCCAGCTGAAGAATTGATCTCACGATGCCTGGGTGGTACCCAGACGTAATGCCAACTCAGCCACTTTTCACTCGGTTGTTAATTGTGATATTAATGGTGGGCAGACACATCTGTCGCCAAGATTTGGGCAAACCTCACCTCGTGAACCCGGGTACTCCTGCTGAGTCACCCTCCATAGAAAACCACTTAGGGTGACCTATGGCAGAAGTGTTGATTATAAAGTAAATGGTTCCCAGGGAGGCGGTACCCATACTCGCCTCCCTAATGGTTATGCAGGGGATTCTATAAACGCGCTTTACCCCAAAACCAACCCACCTTATATATCCTCCCCTTAGTGACAAACAGCTCAATTAGCGTTGGCGTGTGTTCGATGGCGGCGTCGATGTAGAACAGCGCCTTCTTGGTGTCACCGAGGTGGTCAAAGTGCTGCGCTGCAAAGTAGTATGTCCACAGCAGCGCGCTGGCCGGCTGCTTGGCAGAGCCGTCCTCGTGTGAGAAGTGCGCATCCTTGCTCAGGCACTCCATATACTGGTTGAGCAGGGACTCTATCGTGGACACTTTGGATTTGTCCAGGTATAGGGATCTGGAATTTTAAACAATTGAAAGATTCATGATAATGTTAAAAGTAACTAACTAACCATCACTCCGTTTCCCTCACAGGGGAGGCAGAGAGGATAGACCGCCACACAACTCTGTCTTGGCACACACTTCTTCCTAATTCTCATTCATACATACTCTTTTGTTATTATGACTCTACAAATGGCCCGAATGATATCAAAAGTAAAGACCGATTTAAAGCTAATCTTAACTATAAAGCAAACATTTGATTGTAATTTACACAGCTTTTCTGTCTAAAATTTCTGCATCAACAAAACTACTTTCAGGTTACAATGTCATTTGCCATATGGGGTCTTTTCATAGAAAACAGAGACCGAGCGAAACAAGACACAAGTTTTAATGACTGGTTGCGAAACTTTTAGCCGTTAGAGGCGCTGCGCTGCTAGTGGTTGGCCTGGATGTAGATACTAGAACACTCTGGGATGAAAACCCATTGAAAAAAGTAGAAGTTTTGCCTACAAAATAGTAGTTATTAGTAAAGAGTGGAAAAAATGCCATGTGCATTTTTTTATTGTTTTTCATACAAAATGAATTTTTACAAAACATCATAATAATACATGGATGATTTGTATAGCTCCGTTTTTGTGAAAAATCACCTCAAGGGCGCTATTATTAATTATCACAGTTAGTAAATATGGTTTTATCTGAACTTATAACAGGTTCTGAAAATTCCTCAAAAAGGATATATGTAGTATAATTTAAACCACACCATCGTAATGGACAGGATATTCTTGAAAAATACGAATTTGAATTAAGAGGAACGGCTGCGCGGCCTGTGTCATACAAAACTTAATTTTGGATTTGAGGTCAAAATACTCACCTTAACCTAATGATCTTTTTTTTTCATCAAAAGTATAGTAAATATCTAGTACGGATTCGAGGTAATTTCTTTATTTTTGTTTTACATTATGAAATATAGGTCATTAAAGTAATTGATTTTTCGCGATTTTAGAGGCAAATTTAACAATAATTTGGGGGCAAAAGGTGATTTAAAAAAAAGTTTAACTCGTCGGCTTTGAAAATACAATGAAATATAATATAATCTTTTTTTTTAAATATTAAAATAAGCATTATGGTGGACTTTAAAAACAACCAATTTACGTTGGAACACAAATTTGCCATACATAATTAAAAATATCGACCCGAAAAAAAGTTTTATTTTTTTTTAAATGTTTTGCTTTTATATTTTTATTTACGCAATCATATTTACATAACAAATATGATAATTTTAAAAAAAAAACGATAAACCTGCAAATAATTTTCTAAGTTGCCTCTAAAATTATGAAAATTGTTTTTCTTTTCATGGCATATACTTCATAATTTAAAACAAAACTAAATAAAATACTTCTCATACATACTAGATATTTTATACACCTTAAATTTAAAAAAATATATCATTCAGTTTGAATGGGTATTTTGGCCTCAAATCCGAAATTAAGTTATGTATGAAACAGGTAGCGCAGCCGTTCCTCTTCAGGCAATCCATCTGACTCTGATTCATCCAGAATAAAGCTTGGTCAGTGAAGGCATACCGCTCAATAAGGAAGCTAGTAGGACTTTTGACAGGGCCCTGCCACCTCGGGAGATGTGTGCAGCTGTTGGGAGTGGAAAGCACCAATAGCTGTAGGAAATGTGAAGAGGGTGAAGAAACACCGCTACATCAATGGCGCCAATGTCCCGCCTTGATGGGACGAAGGCTCAGTTATCTGGGAAGATAAGTTGTGGACGCCGGACATAGCCAAATACACATTGACAGCCCTGGTTAACTTTTTTAAAGGGAGTAAGGCTACTGTCAAGGTAAGAAGTTAAACCATGGGAGATGACATGCCATGGCATGAGTTATTACAGGAGCTATGCCAATCATCTTCTTATCAATCTTTGATGGTCTCCGTGATTGAGTGGATAAGATCCTCAACTACGATTCCAGAGGTAGTGCATGAAAATTAATTTATGTTATATCACAGTATCACTCTGGTGAAAGAACATCATTTAGAATATAAAACATTGCTCGAAATGGCTTTAACCAGGTTTGGCGACCAGATCTGAATAGCAAGGTACTTTCCCACCTTTCTCTCTCCACTACCTTCAGTTCACTTCCATTGCCAGATACTTGCTCGCACTTGTCTAAGTCATGTGTCACACGCCTCTCAGATTCAGGACAGAGCTAATTGGGGATGCCATAGTCCCACCGGCTCCAGTCGGTTGGGAACAGTTGGAACTCTCGTGCGGTAGGTATTCAATAATCAAAAGGTTACCTCAAATCAACAAATAGCGGTGGGACGCCTTTATGCAGCCCCGTCCTGAGGTACTGGTCCACCAGCCTCTTGAAGCTGTCACCGGTGGCAAAGGACAGGGGCAAGCGGCGGGGAGCGATGGCGCGGGGATGATCCACGCGGCACTGTTCGAAGAATGCCACCCGCGCCTCGTCCGAGCTAATCTGCTTCGCCTCCAGCAGCTTGCCGTAGTAGAGCACATTTTCGGGGTTGCGGCGCATCAGGTCTGTATAGATCTCCTCAGCCTCTTGGAATCTAAAAACGTTATAATAGTCATAATTCAAATTTTAAAAAAAGGAGTAAAAGAGGTAAACAATGTCAATCTGAAAACATTAATTCTAACATTGTTTAACTAACTAACTAACCATTACGTCATTTCACCGCAGAGGTAGGCATAGGGGAAGGACCATCAAAAACTCGATCTTGGCATACACTTCTTGCTTCATTCTCTTTCATACAACATCTCATACATTCTCTTCTATTATTCCGACTTCTGACATGGCTCGACTCAAGTATTTGACTCACTTGATCGTGCCATGTTTTCCTCGGACGTCCCCGGCTTCTTCCATTCACATTTGCATCATATATTCTTCTTACACTCCTTTCTTGGTTTATTCGCTCTACATGCCCGTACCATTTGGTTGTCAAAATCATATTATTATGTATTTTAAACAAATTAAACATTTGGTGTGCGTGCCCCACTGTTGAGTTTGGCAGCCACTACTGGTCTGGAGACCCAAAATACCAGAAAAACACTTGACCCTGTGCAGAAACGAGATTTCCTTATCTTAACAAACGGATGTTGTCCTTGTGCTACTGGTATTTGAATGGAAGATGATCCGAGGAACTGGAGTCATCGTCCCTTCAGCAACATTAAAAAACACACCAAATGCTTGCCCATTTGTATACGGTGGACGTTTGCCACATGGAAACGAGTCACTTATATGACTCAAAATAAAAAAATTGTAAATAAATTCAATATCTATGAAGGGAGGATGTGTTTTGTGTTTTGATTTGTGGCAGTTCTTACTCAATTATTTTTCTACCATTAAAAATATGAACCAATGTTATGTTTCCTTATACCGGCCGGCTATAATGTTTGTCTATCATTTTGTGTATAAAAACAACTTGTTGACAAAGTACTGTAGTAGTTTAACAGGTTTTGATTTGGAAAATTTTTCAAATATTATCTAGAATTGAAAAATAACATGATTCATACACAAACTTATATTTAGCCAAAATTTTTAATTCAGTAGGATTGAGACTGCATGGAAGGGTATTGGAGCAGAGCGAGAACTAATAACCAATACATGTATCTAGGTGTTATAGTGGATTGTAAAATGAAATGATCTGACCAAGTGGGTGCCTCAGTGAAAGCGACCCAGAGGCAGACCGAGGAAGTGGTGAATAGACTGGGTGGAAGCGGATTGAAGCAAGACGGGCAGGACTGAGGACTAGAGGCGAATGGCAAGGAACTGCAATCGGTGGAGAGCATCTGTGAAAGAGGCCAAATCCCACACCGGGATGTACCTAGATAGTGATGATGACGAACTTTTAAGGATTAACATACCTTTTCAGTTTGAGTGTGAACTCTCCCTTTGTCTCCATGATAGCCAACTTATCCAAGATCTGATGGTGGAACTTGTCCAGGTGCTTGAGGGCCCTGTCGTGCTGCCCTGACTCGGCCAGCACCAGGTTCTGGTACAGCAGGAGCTCCGAGTGTTCGTAGTCATATTGCACCTTCATCTGGGAGCGGCGGAAGGTCTCCAGGATGCTGTGGGCAGTGTCATAGTCCTCCAGGAGGTGGTAGCTCATGGCGAACCCAATCCAGGAGGTGCGCTGGGTGGGGTTCAGCATGAACAGTTGATAGCGGGTATCCTGAAATTGCGAGAATTGATTAGTAATAAAGAACTTATGAAAGTGAGAGCAAAAAAAGAGGACGCATTCAGTATTTCCTGCACCGAGCGCTAGAGGGCATGGAAACAGAACTGAGTAAAAGATGGTGAAAAAAGGAGTGTGTGTCAAGACAGAATTGTGTGAAATTCCATCCTCTCTGTCTAGTCCTGCAGTAAAAAAAGCAAGATGGTTGGTTATTTAAACCTAACACCATCTAATTCAGACTAGCACTGCAAGATTTTTGAAATATTAACCAATTATTAACTAAAAAGTACACCATATCCTTCGAAAACATAATTGTAAATTTATTGTTCTCATTTGTCATTTATCAGTAGTTGAGGCCAAAATGAATGGAATTCAGTATTTATTGCTCTTCAATAATATGTATTCACAGTCAGACAAACTAATCTATGAAGAATTTCAGTTAATTTTATTAATACAATATATTAACCACATAACCCTCCATGTTCCTCATCTGCATCTGCAGTAGGGACAAGTCCCTCACTGGCCATTACTGTACTAGAATATTAACCTCATAACCCTCCATGTCCCTCATCTAGATCTGCAGAAGGAAAAATCCATCACTTGGCTGTTAGTGTAGTAGGATAATGTATTAACCTTATAACCCTCCATGTCCCTCATCTGGATCTGAAGGAGAGACAGATCGCGCAGAATCTGGATGTTGTCCTTGTCCCACTTGAGGGCATTGCGGTAGCACTTGATGGCCTCGTCGTACTTCTTATCGGAGCGCTGCAGCAGGCCGTACACGTGCCAGCATACGTGCGACTTGAGGTCGTTGCGCAGCCCGCGCCGTACATACTCATACGCCTCGTCCTTGCGGCCCAGGCAGTTCAGGGTCAGGCCCTTCATGGCTAGCGTCTCTAGAAACGTGAATAATGGTGTTTATTATAGGCGACGGAAGAAAGAATTCATCACACTCAATATTATATGGTTCAAGTGAAACTATAAGTTAATAATAGTACTCATAAACAAAGGTTAAATAAGACCAGCAGTTTTTTTTTAATAGAAATACCACACAAGAGTCCCAACTGTTCCTTGCTAACCAGAGCCAGTAAAACTATGGCATTCCCAACCGGGGTATGTTGTGAAGCTGAAGGAAATGGGGAGGGGAAGAAGATGGGTAAGAGAAAAGTGCGGAAGTACTATTCAGACCTGATGACTAAACACAGCTAAAGGCCATTTCAAGCAACATTTCGGTTCTGAATGCTAGCATTGCTCAAGGAGGGCACTCCGAATCCTAATAGGCACTAAGCAAAACTCACATCAATCGTTCCGTATGTTTACAAGTATGTACACAAGTACCTATCTTCTGTTCAAACGAAAGAGTGAGACCGTGCCATATGAATTATTAATATTGCTATCTCATTCTCCCAGCGGTTTTGGCCGGTCACTTTCTTGGTGTGAACACAAGCGAACGTAAATGAAACAAATACAAAAAAACAGCAGTGCAGAACGAGATGGGTATAGAACTGCGAAAACTTCAAATGTAAGACTGAGAGGATGCTATACGAATATTCATGATACTGTCTCATTCTTCCAGTAGTTTTGACCGAACATGAATCATACACATAAACAAAAAAATCAATTAATAATACTGGATACAGATGGCATTACTTCCATCTACAACTCGCATATGCATTTCTCCAACATGTCAACAAATAGTATGGGTTTCGTGGTTTTGTAGAATTACACATTGTACACCACAGGATCGTTGTAAACAATTCTCGTGTCATTTAGGTTTGACAAGGGGTGACAAAATTTTGCATGCGCCAAGCTCCGTTTGGCTCAGGGCCGGCCCTGCTTTTATAACAGTTGATCGCTAAAATTTAAACTTGTTCACAGCCCGCAACACCCATTAACATCAGCTTTCGTTTTTCAGAGGACTATATTTGTTAATTTGCACAAGCAATATCACTTTAATCCTAGAAAAGGTTATAGACAAATACAGTGACAGTCGATCATTAGGGGTCAATAATGAGGACAGTCCCCACCAAATATTCCTGATACTTATTAAAAAGACAAAAATCAATCAAAGCTCTTTCTTTAAAATAAATTAATTCTTTATGAATAAAAATAATTAGGATACATTTCCAGAAATTTTTATTACCATCGCACATATTTTTTATTTTGCTGAATATTCAAACTCGAATTTAAAATTCGAAAGATATCGTGGTGACAGGTGACCGCGCTGCGTCTTGGAGCTGACTACTAGCGGTCACGAGTCACCAATCGACGCAAATCGGAAATCAGTCCGTCCATCCATTGATACACTTCCAGTGTGCAGAACCAAAAGGTAGCGACTGACTTGAGCATAGGCTCGGTGTGAATATTTGCCTGAATATTGGCTCGTCTCAAGCAATAGTTCACGGTACCAGAATATTCATAGCAAATATTCAGCTCGGCCAGCTCAGCCGTGCTGCACACTCCCGAGTCGAAATGGAGGATGTAAAAGTTGTATGTGCTGGGTTCCTTCTAATCCTACACTGCTATTTAAAGAAGAAAGGAAAATGTGTATGGTTGATAAAAATATGCAAAATGAGAAAATGATTTTTTTTTATATATTTACACAAATAAACACACTCCCCGAGCGGGATGCGCTCGCGATGATGCTCGGTGCAGCGACTGACATGTGCCGAATGGTGAACATTTACAAAAGGAGTCGCTAAAAAACCGACATCCAGTCAGCGAACGCTCGGCGCTCGACCGCCAATGGCTTGGTTCGGCTCACTATATTCGAATAGCAAATATTTGTGTTGGAACGTGTTCACAATGAGCGAATGCTTAAGAGGATTTGAGGCCAAAATACCCACCCAAACTAAATATTTTTTTAAAATTAAAGGTATAGTAAATATCTAGTACGGATTAGAAGTATTTTATTTTTTTATTTGTTAAATTATGAAATATAGGCCATTAAAAAAATCAATTTTTCACGATTTTAGAGGCAATTTCGGAAATTATTTGCGGGTTAACAGTAGTTTTGTTTAATTTGTCATATTTGCTATGTAAACATGATTATATAAAATATAATAATTTTTTTTACATCTTTAAAAAAACATTTTTTCGGGTCTATGTTTTAAATTATGCACAGCAAATTTGTGTTCCAACGTAAATTAGTCATTTTAAATATAATGCTGATTTTAACACTTTTTTTAAATTTTATATTTCATTATATTTTCATAGTAGAAGGGGTAATTTTTTTATTTTTTTTCATCACCATTAACCCCCGAATAATAGCCAAAGTTGTCCCTAAAATCGTGAGAATTTTATTTCCTTAATGGCCTATACGAGTATTTCATAATTTAAAACATAAATAAATAAAATACTTCTAACCCGTACTAGATATTTGCTATACCTTTTGATTAAAAAAGAAATCATTCGGTTTGGGTGAGAATTTTGGCCTCAAATTCAAAATTCAGTTTTGTATGAAACGGGCCGCCCAGCCGTTCCCCTTGAGTCAGTCGACACCATAATGCGCATATTGAGGGGTATTCTGATGTATTACTTTAATCATTTGGGTACGTTCACTTGTGTACGCACTCACGTTGGGTACGCACTTGTGTGTGGGTTTCATAGAGCTCGGGGAGAAACCTTTAAATCCCCTTATGATGAATTATTGGACCGTTTGTTTTAGTTCAAGTGTAAAAATCGCACGCATTCGAATTAAGATAGATGATAACCTTGCAAGATATTGCATTCTTTTGATTATGCTATATAAATTGAACATATATGTACTGGGCATTTGTCTCCTTGTTCTTTGTTTTAGTTTCAGAGTTCCGGTGCATCACAGATCATCGTTTTTGGTGGTTTGTCCCGGTCAATAATAATAATTATTGTGCCAGTCGATACTATTCATTGGTTGCGCCGGTTACGGTTCAATTCGGATAGCCTAATAGTTGATTTGCACAATAATATGCATCCTAATAAACCTACCCAATTGTAATCCATACCTAGTCCATCGACTATACTCGCAATACATTGTCACCTGTGATCTCGTCAAGCACGCACCATCCGCACTCGCAACGCAATTCGTCTTGTGTTTTATGCTATCAATCTATTGTTTTACTACACCGTGGTATTCGTTAGTGTGATCCGCTGCAGACATTTAATGTCTGTAATTTATGTTGAACATTTACATATGTACTCAAGTGCCACCACAAAGAAGAGTCTTGTGACGAAACAAGGATAAAGGGTAAGTCGTTTGGATTCCATCACTACCTTTCCCTATTTGACCCCTGCATATTTTGAGCAAATCAATTGGTAATAATTTAAGTTGTGATAACGGAATTCAATGAACCAGCGCAACCATTCATTACTCCCAGAAGTAATATATATGGTAGACCGAGCACAAGAAATGTGACTAAGACCAACCATCTACGCCTACATTGCAATTTGATGATCAGTGATGCCAAGCTGCGAAAATTAAATTGATTGGTGAGAAAAATCAGTGAGTAAATAATTCCAGATATTTTTTTTTTTAAATTACATATTTTCAATTTTTACCATAAAATCAGCAGAATATCTGGTAGAAATTCAAGTTAGTTTTGACAGAATTTACTGTACATTCTAACAGAAATGTAGATTCCAGGATGGCAACACTGGTTTAGTAATTATCGACCCTCTACATGATGGGCCATCAGCTGGCCCACTACGAATGGCCCATCGTGTAGTGGGCGTAGTGGCGTCGGATGGCTTTTGGTGCAGAGCGATGGCGTGCGAAGGCGCAGGGTGGCCTTGTTGTCGGTTTTTCATCCACACATCAAAGGATGGTGGGCCGGCGATGGTGGCGCCTCCAACACGTGGCGAACTACTCAGTGTCCGCTTAAACATGCTCCGGAGATGACGTCCTAGTCAGTAATATTTACGTAGCTTCGAAACATTTTTCAACGTAATAGCGGTAGTTTGAACATGTGATGAAACTATGAAATTCATTGAATTATTCCTTTGATGAATGTATATGAAATCCCAAATATAAAAATAAAAACTAAATAGGTATTTTAGTAAATTATCGTTCTCCAAATATTGTATTTAAATTAAGTAAATAAGTATTTTTAAATAAATATCTCTGCATTTATTTCCTATTTTATTAGGCTAGAATTATTGGAAGAGAGGAAAAACAAAACAATAAGAAATTATAAAAAAATATTACATTTTCTTAATATCCGAAATTAATTTTATGATATTAGGTAGCATGTAATATGATAAAATTTCATTTCCTTATTATTTGTTTATGTCATTGCCTAATATACTAATAAAAACTAGTCATCTCGTTTTTTAATCATATATATTGCCGCAGCGGCACATCCATCAGGAAACATGTTGAAAGTAAAGCTCAATCTCGCTATCGTGTAGTAGCGTTACAAATATCGCCGGTCATCGCCAAGCCATCTGATGACCCATCACGTAGAGGACCCTTTAGACCTGAGAGATTTCAGTACACGTACAAAATGATGGTTCCCACTATCGAAGAAGTGCTCGAACCGCAACTGCCAATTTGTGATTGTTTGAATTTGCTGAATAAATCTAATACATCCGACTTTTTTTAAATATTTGAATGAGAAATAATAAACGATCTATTTTAATAATGATTACTTTATTGTATATTGTTAATTATTGGGTTTGATATTGGACACATAACCTCAAACTTTTTTGACATTTCAATAACTGTCTGGGGTCTAACTGACAAATATTTTCTCCTCGTTGTCATTTAATTCAGTGATTCTTTCATTATTAGAGCTTAATTTATATAAACTCTTGAAACCAACGTCAAAATAACTATGATATTGCACTAATTCGTGCACCTCTCCGATGGCAATGGCAAAATGTCATTGGATTTTAACACAATGAAAATCTTATCTACACTATTTTAAAATTAGATAAAATATAATAAACAAAGACAATTACCTCCATGCTCGCCGAATTTCGAGTTTGATAGGATTTGTTTGGCAAATTTTAACCCATTTTTATATTGTTTGTGTTCATAGCAACGCTGAAAGAAAAATCATAATGACAGTTTAGGAATTAATTAGATAGGTTTCAATGGTGTGGTTTCATTGAAGACTTCGTACGATTAAATAATAATATCAGTGGAATTGTACAAATACACAAAGAAAATATAGATTGTCTCATATCTGTGATCAATTTCGGTGCTCTAAAAATAGGGTTAAAGGAGTTTTAAACCAGTATTCTTTTAATGGGGGGTTGCATGCATCGGGATCTTGTCAGAAAATCATTTGAGTGTTTATTCAAGGCGATATTAATTTAAGATTGTCAATTAATAATTTGCTAATTTTTGATAGATTTCCATTTAGGTTTTAGACATAAACGAGAGACAGAGACGGCTATACTAAAATGGTGCGGCGACAGGAATAACGTTAATTTCTCGAAAACATACCAGGATTCTCTTGAAAAGAGCATTCTCCTTGGGAGGTAACGGATTGCTCGATGGCATTTTGGATTTGCCGTAATTGTCGCGGGCCGGCAAACTGTATTATTTTTCTCCTGAAAACCTCGTGGCTGGGATCCAAGAAGTCGATCAGGATCACGTGACCTACACTCGCAGCAGAAGCGGCAACAGAAGCGATCAACAATACAAACGCGAACTTGCGGCGAATCAATCCTCGTTCCGAGCTGTGCTATTGGTACGTTTGTTTCTTGTTCATTTACGGCCGCTGTTTTGACGTCATGTCTGAGTAAATTTCCCTACATAAGGGAGAAAATGTATTTTACCTAAAATAATATTATGATAAATAATAACTAAAACCCGAATTCGCCATAGCAAAGCAGGGTTGGGCTGTAGAGATTTAATTTTATGTTTTTTTTGTCATAATCAACTGTTTTTATTCGTATCTACATGATCTTTGAGACAGACAAAAATTTAACCTTTAATGCGTCGAAAACCCATCGGAACGCTAAATTTATTTCCTTTGAACGCCGGCGTTCCGATCGGCGTGTCAAAAAATCATTTTTCTGAATATGGGTAGTTTTTCTGGGGAAACTACTTATGATATAAATATAACTTTTTTATAAATAAGTGTAAACACATTATCTGGTAAGGTGGAACAATTTAACGTAATTTTGTAAAAACAAATGATTCATTGTGGCAAATGAGAACTTTAAAAATGTTACAAATAAAACAGATAATTATATTAACTAAATGTTTTATTAATTTCTACCAACTATTGGTATTCACTTTGTGGCGTCATTATTAATAAATGAATTAAAAATATACTTTGCTTTCACCACTTGAAAGCAAATTGTATTTTTCATTCATTAATTATTTTCTTTTTTTATGATATGTACATGATATATATTAATACATGGAAACGTGTTTTTCTGATAAATTGAGAAATCTGGGGAAATTTTCACCTTTTCGTAGGTTTTTTTTTTACTTGTCACATCACCGACCGAGACCAATACAACAAGGGAAATGTCAAAACAGCTGTGACTTGTGTAGGTGTCTCGTCGGAGGAAATTTGTTTATTTGACTGACACGCGTGTGAAGTATCGCAATCACCGCCCGTTCGCGAGTGCAAAAAGCATTCGTTAGTGCCACGCGATAGTCTGAAATGGGATTTGACAACATGCGATCGGGGCACGCAAGATGTCCAACTTATTTGGTGGCTGGGCTACTGGTCATGTCCTTCCTCCTCATATGCAACTGGTGGTCGCTTTCCAGCCAGAACTACGAGCTGCTCAAAGAAATGGACGACATGGGCACTCAACTGAGCCTCTGCTTCGACAACAAACTGACTTGCTCTTCTAAGTTAAACGCTGTCGAGATACAAGCCAGGGATATAGAAACGAAATACAGAACTTTGGAATCAAATCATGCTGAAGAACTATCATCACTCAAAACAGAGGTCTCAGAGTTAGATAAATCACTTAAAAACTCTAAAAGAGATCTTGGATATTGTCAAACAGAATTAGATTCATTGAAAAAAGTCGATCTCAGTAAGCAGGCAACGTTGGAATCCATGCGAGTTGAGAAAGAAAGTCTGGCTATGCAACTAGCCAAAGCAAAAGAAGAGGCAGTAAACTTAAATGCGTTACTGAAGCAAGCGAATGCTGCCAACGTTGTCAAGCTTCAGGCAGCTCCCGCAGTGCTGCCAAAGGATTCTCCTTCGATCATTACGGAAAAGAAGAGCATCGGTGTAGAATCCCAAGATGTATTGCCGTATCCCTCCATCAACGACGGGCCAGTGAACGATGCCAACCACGAGATCAACAAGGATATCGAGACAGCTCTGGAAAATGCCGCAAATGAAGAAATCGACGATAATCCTGAACAGGAAACTGGCAAGAGGCCACCCATTAAGCAATAGATAAGTCATACTTAAGGTCATTAATTTTATTTGAATTATGCAATTAGTTTCTAAATGGTCAATGCAGTGTTGTTTAGCTGAAAACAGATCATTTATCAGTCTGAGAATTTTCAGATGAATCCAATTTAACACATTGACGGACGCTTGCCGGCAAACAGAGGTTTGTGATGATGACACATGCTGCATTTTGTATAAGAGGAATCAAATTTTGTGTTTTGTGAAGTCAATGAAAATCAGTAATAAAATTTTAAACCGCTTATCGTCTTTGGGTATGACACTATCAAGTATGGAAGTGTTCACATTATAACACAAATAGACAGGCTACATACTACTACTTTAAAAAAAACGTCACTTCCCTCCTCGTTGTGTCGTATCGCGTCCCTGACTAAAAGACGTATATATACGTAGTGTCATATCACATCTCTAAAACACCGTCAATGGACCCTGTGTCCGTGAATGTGTTAAGTTTATTTCTTTTATTGGTATTAATATTAATGAAATGGTCAACTTTATATAGCGCCTTTTAGCGGTTAATCAAGGGCGCTTTACATTGGCTATTGTAAAAGGTAATGTTTTTTCAAATGTGTGTTAAAGTTACAAAACCAATTTCAGACAAAATGGCAGGTCATTCCAAAAATGTAGACCCAGCGCATTGAATGCTTCCCAAACTTTGCAAAATTCGTACGAGAGAGTTCAAACAGTTTGTTGGTTGCTATATACTTGGCCGACCTGAGTAAGATTGTCCCTCACGCAGAAATCAGTCAAGTATGACGGTGCCAGCCCTGTTCAGTGCCCTATATACAAAATATATTAAAATCCTGTAACTCGAAGTCACAGTTAGTAGTAGAAGTGTTTCATATAAAACTTTTCGAGATAAGGATTTAATGTCACTCCTGTTAATTTTATCTACAAATCCGCTAAAAACATTATATCTATCAAATTACATGCATTCCACATCTACACAAAATTTTCAAATGAACTGTAAACAATGCGTTTTAGAATTTAAAATTATTACAGTGTTTGGGTCCTAGAAACTTGCTTTTTTTGACAGCGAATAAAATAAAAAGTATTGGTGATAGACAAATTTATTATTGGATAGTGAAAGAACATAATTTCAAGTTTTAAATTATGCGGTTTTAAACAAAACATCTGTAAACTCCCATTATCTATCCCCTGATGCAACCGATTTCTGAAGCTCCTCGCGCACGTTTCAACATGTCCACCCGGATTCAGGCTATTTCCTGCTGAATAAGATTCTTCAGTTGAAGCAGGATTCTAGGGCGGTGTTTGTAAACATTTGCCTTAGTTCTTTAAGTCGCGTGGTAACAATTATTCCACAACATGTGTTTTGTGCAAATGGAAATAAAGATGTTTATGAAGAATTCGAGATGCATTAAATGACTGGGCCAGACATTCAATGTATCTAATATTCTCCTCCAAAATACGGAATTTTCTAGGCCCCTCCTTGTACCGTCAGAGTACATAATATGTATGGAGCAGTAAAAAATCTCAAATGCTGAGCTCTGGCATGATGAAATTTGCACAGCTTTTTCTGTCTGAAATTTCTTCCGATTTCCATGATGAGCTATGATGCTTTGAACGATTCATTTAACTTTTAAAAAAGTAAGGAAAAATTGAACTTGCTTCGGACATACACGCCCACAATGCACTATCGATTTATCTCTTCATTGTATGCAATTCTCGAATATTATGGAATAGAAATACACTAACCATTTTAGGAAATTTTATATTTTTACTGTTGGCTTTTAAAACTCAACAATATTAATCTATTTCAGTGCCTAGGTATGATAACGCATGGATAATTTAAGTAGTTGTAAATTATACACAAACTGACGCAATCCAAATGTTTTATCGAACGTTTTAATTATCAAATGATTAGCAGTTTTAGCATAAAATTCATTTACGTCAATAAATGGCTTAATGCCATCTTGTTTTACAACCTTCTACTTAACTTAGGCTGGGGTGTTCCAAATTCCAACACATTTGACCATAGAGTTGAAGATCGTCCCCTTTTTTATCAAACTGTGATATAAATTTCCCGTAAGTGACCAGCTCAGGTATGGAGGCTCCATTGAAGCCAGAGTAAAATTAGCTTCTTAGAAGCTAGGCATACTATACAGGCCCCGCAGATAATTTAATAGTCCACAACTGCTGACCCTGTACAAATCACAAGTGCACCCCACTGTAGAATTTGACAGCCACCTGTGCAGAAACGGGCAGTCCGTTTGATAGATTCGCTTATCTTAACAAAAAGAATGCAATCTTTGGGGCACAAATGTCAGGTGAGAATGCTGTCCTTGTTCTACCGGTATTTCAGTGGAAGATGCTCTGAGGAACTAACGTTATTGATCCCATCGGCACTGGTGCACAGTCGGAAAATACACATAACAGTTGACATTTGTCACATGAGAATGGGTCGCTTCTACTACTCGTTCTTGTGTTCAACAGCTCGGCTGTGGAATGATCTGCCAGACTCTGTGTTTCCTCCCTCCCACAACAGACTCACTTCTTCCTATCCTCCGAAAAACCCTCCACACAGCATCCCAAAAATGACATTGAGAGAAATTATTTCCCTGTAAAAAAAAAAATATATTTCTTCTCATTTGTACTGTTCCTGTTAAATGCTGATCCTCGGCCATTTTAGCTTTTGATCAGATTATAATCAACCGTCAAGGTAATGCTTTTCAGCTGATCACAATTTAATCAAAAGCTGAAACGGGCCGAGAATCATTCATAATAGTTTGATCAAGAGCTGAAGCAGAGCGAGAATCAAGTAATGCCATGCTGAATTTGATCAAAAGCTGAAACGGACCAAGAATCATGCCATGTCAAGCAGACTGTTATGCTTGTCAGCTGATCAGCGGTTAAATGACTGGCTAAGTCCTCCACCACGACACAAGCAACATGAGTGGTTACTGTGATGCTAGCAGGAGATTTTCAAATATTGTCAGGTTATTCGTAATCAGGGAATGTTTGTTTTTTTTTTTTTTAAATGTATTAATCACAATTTGATCACAAACTGAAACGAGCCGAGAATTTGCGTTTAACGGGTACCGTTCAATGCAAAAAATTGATAACGGCGCCGCGTGTTAATTTGATGGTCATCAAATGTGATGAAGTTTGAAATGTCTCAAACTCGGCGTTAATCATTATTGGTAAATGAATTAACATTCTTGAATACTAATATCTTACAAAAACAGAAGTAAGTACCCAATAATGAGGCCAGTAAGTGATAATTAATTCATTTAGATCTCCCATTTTCAATACCAAATTAGATTCAAATGGCTTTCGGAGCCATTCATGTTGCATTAGACCCAATGCTATATGCTATTTTTACTTCATTATCACCAGAGGCCTGTTCTGGTTCTTTTATGGAAAATTCCTTTTCCTTAGGCTTAAAGACATTTTGCTTAACTGCTATTCCGATAAATTTTGATGACAATACATTTTTAAAGGAGTTTTTTTGATTTAATTAACAGTATTATTAAAGATTATATGTGCATCACACGTGTAGTTTATTATTACTTACTTTTTAGAACTTAAATCACTTTTATCTGACATTTCGGGTTTTTGGCATAGACACTTTACAAACATCGCAATTTCGTTAATTCGGTTAATTTAATAACATTATTATGCGACAAATGACTCACTTATAATGTTTAAAGTCAATACTTACGATAATATTGCGTTTTTATTTTGTTATAACTACACAAATATCTATATTTTTAAAGGATTTCGTTCGCTGAATGACGGCTGTCATCCGAGAGAACCGGAACCGCAGCTAAGCAGGAATTGTTTAATCCTAAGGAGATCCGGTTTCTTGCCGCAAAAACAGGGAGTCACCTCTAAAGATCAATTCTCAATTTAAAAATATAGTTTCTTACATCCAGTAAGCAAATACCCGTTTTCTTCGTTTATCTCAAAATAGTGATTTATGGAGTTTACTTTGCAAGTTATACTCTCATTGAATATAGACATTAATCGTTTTTATAATACATTTATCTACTTTTGTTGAATGGGTGATAAAATGAAATGATAATATATTTTTACTGATACATTACTCACATACCAAAACTATAAATTCAACCAGAATAATACATAAATTTACTTTACAGTGTTATATGTCACACAATTAGAGTTGAGGCGAATAACATATATTTAGGATTGTGTGTGTTGGTGCATATGTATTCAATTCCGACAGGGTGTATTTCGTCTTGTTTTAGCGTGAAAAGGG
The DNA here is from genome assembly GCA_022606495.2 of Halesus radiatus. Lineage (NCBI taxonomy): Eukaryota > Metazoa > Arthropoda > Insecta > Trichoptera > Limnephilidae > Halesus > Halesus radiatus. The sequence goes on along the minus strand of JAHDVE020009758.1, from coordinate 55,590 downwards.
GAAAACAAGCGTATACGTTAATCGAATTGAACGGTCAGTGGCCGAATTAGCCCAAACATTGTGAATTCGATTCTTCGGCTGGCTAAGTCCTTCATCACGACACAAGCGACATCTTCCGCTTAATGTGATGGTAATAGGAGATTGTCAAATACTGTCAGGTTATTCGTAACCTGGGAATTTGTGTCTTTCTTTTAAATAAAAATTTGAACTACTTTTCAATTTCACTTAAATTTTCTTTTTTCCAAAGTCGAATAACAATCTTTAAACATGCTATATGCAAGCTGTTTCCACATCAACATTAGATGCAATTCTTGTATAACGTCGCTGCATTTATAATATAGCTTATGTGCCGTTTCGTACATTCTGAGATGATCGAGAAAAACTGCTTAAAAAAATAATTGCACAGACTCGATTGTCTAAAATAATAGATTTGTTAAGCTGGAAAGCTTGCCTAATAATTATAAAAAAATTTTTTCAAATCTTGTCTGCAATTATTTTTTAAAGCAGTTTTTCTCGATCATCTCAGAATATACGAAACGGCACATAAGCTATATTATAAATGCAGCGACGATAAGACGTAGGAGCAATTAAATTAAAGCAAGCCAATTGTATTAGTATTTTTGGAAACCCATTTTAAAATCGTTAATGTTTTATCGATGGGCTGGAAGCCCCTTTCCTTGTTTTAAAGTAGAATTTAAATTCTTGATATACGTTAAAGCTGGCCAAAATTATTTTTTTTTTTTTAAGATGAATACCGCACAAGAGTCCCAACTGTTCCCAACCGTTTGGAAATTGAGACTATGGCATCCCCAATTGGGGAATGTTGTGGAGGCTGAAGGTATTGGAGATGAGAAGAAGGGGAAGAGGAAGGTTGGGAAATACCTGGCTATTCAGATCTGGTTACAAAACACGGCTAAAAGCCATTTCAAGCAACTTTTCAATTCTGAATGGTGGTCTTTCATCAGAGAATCGAGAGTATCTTCCAGCATTAAAATTTTTATCTGCCAAAACTGTGCAACCCAAAATAACTCAGTATAAAATGTAATTAGTGTAATATTCTGTCGTGCCTGATGTAACGTAAGTGTATAGAGTTACCTTTGAAGAATACGTAGCTATATTAGAGAAATTCAATATTATTACTGGACGTCGGATATGTGCATTTGCATAATGCACATTTTAGCCATTTTATTTTGAGCAAAAATGAACTAAACTCGTAATTCCGGTGACTTAATTTTTACAAGGGAGTGCCCGATATTAGTCTTCTGTATCCACTTCCCTTCACGAAATCAAAAATCTCCAGAATCACCAAAAAACTCATCAAATTTCGCTAGTAAACCAATAATCTGAGTTTCGTTTTGCACCCCCAAAGAAATAAAAAATGTGATCAATTGTATCAATTTTTTGCTTTTTAAATTATGACCCAGCAATACCCTTTGATCAGCAACTGAACATTGTTTGAAAATAAGTTATGTTAATATGGAAGAGGGAGAATAACGCTTTGGGTGTAATGGATCATTTCAAAAATATTGAATAAAACACAACATATTTAGAATAGAGCAAAAAATCTCCAGACTGCTGACTTAGGCCCTTCGTACACAAGGCTGGACAAGTATCCAATACTCGGCGACTCGAGTGTCTTCGCGACGACCGCAATACATCTTGAAGGAGGTTCTTACACATGAACACGTCAACGACATGTTACCGATTCGTCGGCGACTCCAGTTTGCCTTTTTTATGTTTACTTTTAGCTGGATTATAAAACTTCGGTATTATGTTATCGTTGTTTGTTTATTTACATATTTTTATTTCGTCATTTCTTTCTCCGTTTATTATTATTATTTTCATTTATGGGATTAAACTTGCATATATATATATACATTTTTATTCTTCTATTAACCTAAAGAATAGTTTTATTAATGTATTTAACCTTATTATATAATTGATACACCTCCAACGTCTGTCTGGACACAGAAATTTTTCCAGTGAGACAGGCAAGGAACAATTGAAATTTTAACATGATATAATTAAATATAAATAAATAAAATAAAATATTCTTGGTGGCAGCGCGGATCTCGCGATTTCAGTAGCAATGTGTAATGCTCAACAAGTTGCTTGTTGTATACAACTTAGGTATCGGATACTCGAATAGCCTTGTGTATGAAGTGCCCTAAGCAGCATTTAAAGAAAGGTGAATTTTTTCATACCTATAACATGTTAAATAGCAGAACCACACGTGTTATTAAGTTTAAAAAAAAGTTTGTAATATGTACATAGAAATTCGGAATAAGGAGACTTAAATATGCATTTTAAACATTTTTCACTGTTTTTATTGTATGTTTTAAGTATACAGTTTGACACTGTTAGTGCATATTTTTGCATTTTTTATTGCTTATATTTCGATGTCTTATTATTACTATATAATTTTAACTGTTCGTAATGATTAAAAGATGTTATGTACATTGGCAAAAGCATAAAGCTTCTGGTTGTATTTTCTTTTGGAACATCTACAATATATTTGTTACTTATCAGTTTTGGTCATGGATTGATGAGCACAGCAATAATTTACAACTCACTAACCTAATTCAGCGTAACTGGTACATTATCACTTGATGTGAGCTATTGAAAAACTTTATAGAGGCTTAACCCTTTGAGGCACAAGATTTGAAACAAAAAAATGCTTGTGTTGCACAGAATTTCGAAAACTTCGAAAAGTACGTATGTACCATCTATTGGCCGATATAGTAAGCCGTTGGAGTGGGCGGGACATAATTTAAACCACTGTGTCTCAAGTGGTTTTAATTTTTCGAACTGGAATAAATTACATCCCACCATGCAGTAAAAGATAAAAAAAGGTGGGTTATTTTTGATACCACTATGCTTCAAGGGGTTAACTAATATACCAGAAATTTAATCATATTCAAATATTGTTATGTTATCAGTAAGTTCTGCAATATATTTTAGTTTTTGATTATTGTTACAGCTTTTTCGGCATTCATAGCCATTTTCAAACTGTGGTTAGGCCACATTATGACGACTTACTAATATGATTTTATTTACTCACACCCAGTTTTAATTTGGATGGTGGTTAAAATGATTTATTACTGATAAAACCGATTTACTTTGAAAATAATTGTGATAATTAAAAATTCTGAAACAGCTCTAACAATAATTTTAAAAAATTAAATAGAGGTCTGCCAATTAAACACAATAACAATTAATAGGTTATTTAGATACCAGAATATTTATAAATGTAGAAAGACTGTCAACGGTAAAGTAGCAAAACTACGTGTCCTAATCTAATTTGATCAGTTAGCCGGTCGAGCGGTTCAAAGGGCCGGTTCCAACTGCGGTGTCACGGTTTTAATCCTCGCCTTGTTAAGTCCTCCATCATCAAATTTTTATTGGGAAATAACTCTGATAGCATAATCGGCCCAAATATCGTCCCCGTTCTGACAAACTTCACCAATTCGTACACAAGTTTTTAACATACATACGAGGTGTGTTCAAAAGAAAAGGTGAATTTTGAATTTTCGCAGGCTGTGTACATTCGATTATCGATTTTTTTTTGTTATGTTGGTACACATATGTTTATTATATGTTAGCATTATCAGCCATTTTGGATCGGTGGTTTGTTTTTGACAACTGGAAAGGTTAGTCACGTTTTGTTTTTTCTTCGATTTTTTTACTAAAAAAAAATTTTGTAAAAAAAAGAAAAACATCGATTTTTTGGATTTTTTGAAGAAATGCTAATAAGGACATAGAAAACAAAGCAAATCTAAAATTTCACTTTGATCGGACTGATGAGGCCCCAGAAAACGGCTATCAAGTTCCGACCAAAACTAGGAAATTCCTCCATAGGATTAACAATTATTAACAATTTTTTTCTAAAAAGAATAAAAAATTTTTTTTGAAGAAATGCTGATTTGGACATAGGAAATAAAGCGAATCTAAAATTTCACTTCAATCGGACTGATGATGCCTCAGAAAACGAACCTAAATAAAAAATCGAAGAACACCCAAAAACGTGTCTAACCTTTCCAGTTGTCAAAAACAAACCACTGATCCAAAATGGCTGATAATGCTAACATATGATAAACATATGTGTACCAATATAACAAAAAAAAATCGATAATAGAATGTACACAGCCCGCGAAAATTCAAAATTCATCTTTTCTTTTGAACACACCTCGTACATACATACATACAATAGCATTTTAAAATTAGGATAGGATGGTGAAATCAGATTTGTATGTTTTTAAAGTTTATGTAATTTATATTTTCTAGAATGACGGTTTGTTTTTATACCCAAAAAGGATTAAATTTGTTTTGCAAATTTGCAACTTATAATTTGTTAAAAAAATTAAGTATGAAAAAATGCTGTCAAGGGATTAAAATGTGTTTGTGTTCATTTTGTACAACTACATTTTAATTAATGAAAAATATTACAATATTTTGTAATGTTTCGCTTTTCAAAGGCATTTTCAAACTGTAAAGAATACAGAAAAGCAACCCTTCCGTACAAAAAGCCAATATTTTGAAATTTGCTAGAAAAATATTTGCTTTCAATATGTTGTTCTGTAAAACAGAAATACAAGTGCTTGAAACTCTACAAACTGCAGTTGGTATCTATTGTAGATAAAATGAATTTATGACATGTTTCTGACCTGTTTATTGTTCGCGTTAATGTTTACTTTATCTCCATTTATCTATTAAATTTGCCATTAATGAAAGTACTCGTAAGTAGTAATAAATCCCTATTTTGTTTACATAATTTTTAGGTGCTTTTGAAATTGCTTCTTAATCATTTTGTATTTTTTAAGATTAAATAATAATTATGTTAAGAATATTGCATTGGATTGATTAAGGTTTCACCGTATTTCTCGTAGGATTGATTATATTATATTTCATCAAAAATCATTCATCATTTTTGTATATAAATAGATATTTTTAACCCATTAGGCAAATTAAATACTGAAAAAATGTGATCTTTAAATAATTGTTTCCGAATATGGATATAATAATTTTAGGTGGGACTTTTGTGAATATTAAAGTTGTAATTTCGTAAATCCACATTTCTTGTAAATTGAATGAAAAATTATTATAGAAAATTATGTATACATGTATCTAGGATACCTTAAATTTACGTTTCATAGATTTAAGTAGTGTAATCATGAGTTCTCTTCGATTGGTCATAATATATTTTAAAATGTTGACTTAGATTTCTTGAAAATATATTAAATACAAAATTGAGACATTAAAACTTTGTTTTCTTTTTATTTCATCAGTTGTAAGTTGTTAAATAATTGAAATGCAGTGAAGTTTGGTTTTTTCGGTCCCTTTAAGACTGAAATTGAAAAATGACCCAATTTTTTCCCACGTACATATGTATAAGGTTTTGCCACATAAGTTTTTTTCTTCCCCTCCCTTGGAAAACTTCTTAAGAGAGTTTTACTGTAAAGTTACTGTTGAAGTCGGTTAATTTTATAATGGTTTTCCTTGCTAGAAGGAGGATGTTAAATACTTTTATAATATTGCAAATTTCTTTGTCTATAACAACTTTTGTACAAAGAAATTTGTAATATTTCTCTATAAAAGTATTTAACATCCTCCCAGCAGTAAAAACCATTACAAAATTAACCGACTTCAAATGAAGTGACTTAGTAAGTAGACTTTGAATAAAAACAATATTAGAAAAGCAGGGAACTCACTCCCGACATCCATGCTATATATACCATAGATTTAGTATTCATTGTACCAGTCTGAGGATGCCCGTGGTAGGGTGAAACCGGTCCGGTCGAAAATAAATAAGTGGAAAAAAGTTACAAAGGTTAATCAAAAAAAAAAATCATTTCAAAAGAAGTAATTAAGATTTGGATTATGGATACGGGAAGGAATATACATATGATTTTGCAACCGAACAGAGTTTAACGATCACGGTATGTTTTCTTCTAGATTTTAGAATTTTTGTTCATTTATTGCATTATAATTTTCCTCTAGTAATATTTTAACATAATTACGAAAACTCACCTAAAAAATTAACCTAATTTATAATTCATACATAAAACCATGTACAATGTGACCTTAGATCGGGGTAACCCAGTAAAGTCACATTTTTCGCGACTTTTTTAAAACATTATGAAATAAAAAAATAACATTACAAACTACAAAATTCTGTTCTTTTAGACACGAGTCGTATATAGGCATACCGCTGATATCCCGTATGTTTCTCTTTCTCATAAATGACACATATAACAGAAAGATAGGTTACAAGCTCAGATCGTAGAATATATCGTCGCAGGAAAGCAATACTGCTGTAGCCACCACTACCCAAAAAAGTTCTCTGTATCCACCATTCCACAAGGTTTTTTTTTTGCGTCGATCTATCTGGGTCCTGTGACTCTACAATGAAAAATAAGACCTGCACGACGTTGGAAAAAATCTCAGCTATATCAATATAACATTTTTTAATTGATGTATAAGTATCAAAATCCTGCATTTTTTTACATAGCCTTGGGTGTTACGGCAATATTGCTTTCCTGTGATTACATGTACACCGCACAAGAACCCCTCTGTCTGTACATCATTGTGAGGCGAGTCGAGGAAGTGATTTATAAATGCGGGTCTTGAAGAGGCCTGGATTATATGAATGCCGGTAGCTCATTCCACATGCGAACCGCCTTACACAAAAATGAGTCAGAGAATCAACCCGCTCTCATGAAGACGACATCAACTGTGAACGGGTGTTCAATTTGTGTCTGTCGAGTTTTGCTTACTTGCACCATTGCACTGGGGATCAATGCTGTTAGTTCATTCAAGCAGGCTCCATTGAAATACCGTCAAATATTCTATTTTGAAGGAGAATATTCGACGCATTAAACGACAAGTCAATGATCAATATATCAATATCTGATCATTTAATGCGTCTTGAATTCCTTTCCTCAAACAGACTGCATTGAAATACCTGTAAAACAGACTCAGCATACCTGCATTACGTCTGTGCATTAGAGATGGCAACCGGTCTGTTAACAATGGATGGTTAATCAGACAGACCGCCCTCCTTTGCACAGAATCAAGCAGGTTTATCAGGTATTTTGGAGCTCCAGCCCAGAGGTGGCTCCCTAATTCAATTGTTTGACGGCCTCCATGGTCGAGGGGTAAGGCTCTCGACTACGAATCCGAAGGTCCTGGGTTCAAATCCCGGCGTGCGCAAATAAATTTTATTTAATTAATTTGTGTTGTTTCACAATTAATTAATTAAAAATAATATATGGTATAAATGTCAATATAAATATACCATATATTATTTTTAATTAATTAACATGTGCAAATGCACACGTTCCATAGTGGAATATACTCTCAGTATCGCCCTGGTGAAAGACCACCATTCAGAATTGAAACTTTGCTTGAAATGGCTTTTAGCCGTGTTTGGTGACCAGATCTGAATAGCCAGGTATTTCCCACCTTCCTCTTCCCCTTCTTCTATTCTCCAATACCTTCAGCCTCATAACATTCCACAATGGGATGCCATAGTCTCACTGGCTCCAGACGGTTGGTAGCAGTTGGGACTCTTGTGCGGGTATTCATGTAAAAAAAAAAAAATTGTTGGACGTACTTGAGATTTGTACAGGATTAGCAGTTGGTTACTAATAAAGAATATGCTAGCCCTATACAAGACGGCCGGTTTTTTTGAAGCCAGATTTACTCAGGCTTCCATAGAACCACGATGCTTGAGCTGATCTAAAATACGTACTCCCAAGCATTTCAATGGAGTTTTTATTTGGGAGGGTGTTCCCGTCAAATTGCACCAGACAGTCATTGATCTCCCTCTTTGCCTTAAATCTGACATGCTTGAGTTTTTGAGCAGTTGAAACTGTCCAGGTACGATATCTATGGTTACAACGTTATTTTAAACACTTTTTTATAGTGAAATATTTTAGATAGGGCCTACCACGGACTTTACCACTAACAATTCAATCAGCTATCTGAAATTATATAGGTCAGTTTTCAAAAAACTAACAATTGGCAAAATGTTAAATCTCCTCCAAGCAAAAACATGGTGTCATTGTGTGCAAATGTATGGGTTTGCGACATGCAAATGTATTCGAGTTACAGCAGCAGCTTTGTCACACACTTCACGCTCAACAATGTCTTTGCATACGGTCAGGGAACAGAGTTGTACATGAATTATAATTGTTAAGTTTCATCTTGAAATTTTGTGATGCGTGCCTTTCTGACTTCTTATTGGCAGATCAAATGAACAATTACATCATGCGATTTGAGAGTTATTTTGGAGAAAAGCATGTATTAAAAGAACCAGGCAAAGTAATTCGATAGGAAGTTGTGTTTTATTACTCATAGCCACATCTGCACCCATCTTGAAAATTTATATGATATGCCGTATCTATTTGTTCATATATCGATGCTACGAAGGCCACCATCTATAGAAAAGGATTGATAGTTTTACCTGCTTGGATTCTTGTTCAATGTCCTCTATTCATAGTATGGGAATTTTAAGCATGTGGTCAGGAAACATAAAACATTGTGAGAATAATAAAAAACAAACTGGGCTGGAAAATATAGTTTATTTATTTAGTAAATTTGTAAACTAGGTTTTAAGTAATAATAATTGTATGTTACTACAATATTCAATCGCCTACGCTCTGAAAGGTAAGAATATTCAAAAATGCTTCCATCCAAATACCAAAATCAAAAAATAATAACAAAATGTTAACCATATACAAAAAATCCACAACATTTTCACTTTTATATTATTTATTAAAATAAGAACTTACATACGAATAAACAGTTACACTAATTTTATAAGACATGATCATTCTCAATTTGGTTGTTCGTCCATAACTCCATAACGTCCCATGTGCAATTCAATGAAACTAATAATATATTATTATGTTTAAAAAGCCAGATCTTTGCTATACCTAGCAGTATTGTGTTATCATCCATAACTCGTAGGCACTTTTATCTAATACTGTGATAATTGCATACGAGACAAATTGCACACAAGATAAATGCTTACAGTGACATGTTCACACAGTGACAATTTCACACAGTGACAATTTCACACAGTGAGAATTTCACAGTGACAATTTCACACAGTGACAATTTCACACAGTGACAATTTCACAGTGACAATTTCACACAGTGACAATTTCACACAGTGACAATTTCACACACTGACAATTTCACAAAGTAATAATTTCACACAGTGACAAATTCACACATATACAAATACATAAAGTAGTAGAGATATATTATTTTTAATAAAAAAAGGTTACATATTCGTAAAAAGCAATTGCTTTGTAGCTTGCCATAATTATAATATAAACTTAGTTTATACCACTTCAATTTAATATAATGAGCGATCGGTTTCGGAAGTACCCTTCCTTCGTCAGGACTATATTATTAAAACTATATATTTGAATATATTCCTGACGAAGAAAGGGTACTTCCGAAATCGGTCGATGATTATGTTAAATTGAAGTGGTTTAAAACAAATTTATCTGTTAATATTATAGAAATAGGTTAGGTTATTTATTTTTATGCAGATATTAAGCGCACTCGACACGATCAATTGTCAATTACTAACGTTACTACGTCAATTTGCATCATTGATGCGATTGACAATTGCAAGTTGATCATTTACAGAAGTGATTGACAATTGGGACTTGGTTATTTTGATTGAGCGCATCAACGCAGCGGATTAATCGTTTCACCGTGCGATTGACAATCATTCAGATCAATTGAGCCCGTCAGAACTCAGTTTCATCACGGAATGAGATTTTGTTTTACTTATAATTCCATTATAACATGATCGCCCAGAATTATGGAAAGGTAAATCAAAATATTATCACTGCATTCGCCCTCTGTATTCCTCCAGATGTTCACAAAGCAACTGGGATGAAAATATCGATGCGTCGATTGAAGTTCCGTCAATCTTACTTCAATATATATTGTCAATAACGTAAGCACATTGACAATCCACATTGATTGTCTCCGGGATGCTTTACATCAAAATGGTTTGTTGTTTTCTCTACTCTTTTACAGGTAAAGAAACCTCGACACTAAGGAAGATAGAGGCCTTTGAAAACAAATTATGTAAATACCGCACAAGATTACCAACTGTCTAATTAGTGGATCTATGGCATCCCCGGAACTCCAGTTAAAAATATTATGACTATTATATGTAGATCAGCAAACGCCCATTCTGAATATATAAGTTTTATTATACATATGTATTATACATAGAATTAATAAATCATTATTAAAAAAAGAGACTTAGCCCTATGAGTGGTCAACGGGTTCTGAACTTCGAACTTGCATGCATTACGAAGGCCGTACTGCGTTAAATCGCACACAGGTCTCCACTGCAGAATACAAATTATTATTATTTATTGAAAAGTATTCACGTTTTTTTTTTTTAATTCTTAATCATTTATTTTAGGATTTGTTGATTTCACCATGTGGGAATGGCCTTACTGTTAGTTGACAAAACAACGTACGTATGGCGTCACTCGTACCCTCTGCCAGATTTCGTTAATTAACGTTTTGGCGGGCTTTGAAAAATATAGAAAAATTGTTTAATGATAAAAATGACATTTATATTAAAAAAAAACTGGTATGTATTTATGTTATAAGGTCATTTTTTTTACTGGAGTTCCTCATTGGTGGATATTGTGAGGCTGCAGAAGTTGGGGAAGGGATGAAAATGGGGAAAAGGAAGGTTGGGAAGTATCTGATTATTCAGATCTGGCCACCAAATACGGCTAAATTCAACTCGTTAATTAATGTTTTGGATTGATTGAATGCAAAGATTCAATTCTAATTTAGAAGTTCTTCATTTGTCAAGAATTGCAAAATCGTACTTTTTTACAATAACTCTACACAGGAGGCTCTAAGGATAATATTTTCCCTGAGTGTATTTCATCTTTGGGGATGCTGTGTGAAGGATCTTTTTAGGGAGGGGTAGTTCTTAGAAGGAAAAAAGTGTGAGGGGTGTGTAGGAATCTGGGGCTCAGTGCGTCCAGGAGTGATGGTGCCATAGCGGAGGTGTTGGTTATCCAATGAATGGTTACCCACCTCTCAAATCGAATTGATTACTAGATATAAAAAGAAGAAAACTTCAATATCTTGGACACATTATTCTGAGGAGAGACAAATTAATATAAGATTATCCAATTGATAATTCTGAGGGACATTGATGAAAGACGCCGTACTTCACGTCTTTGAAACCTATGTAACTAGTACAAGTGCCATTCCGCTGAGTTGTCCCGGGCTGCAGTCTGCAGAGTTAAGAATGCCCTGATATGACATAACATAACATAACATAACACAACAAAACCTAACCTAACCCAACATCCGTTAGGAAAGGGCAACAAAAGAATAATTGTATAATATATCTCTACTAGTTTCTGTCACTGTCCGCAGTTACTGTCTTATGTGTTACTTGCCTAACTTATATTCATTGCAATCAAAATGACTGGGTTACGTCTAAGTCCAACTAGAGCCACCATTGTATGTAAACCACCAATAAAAGTAAAATTTAAGTAATCTTTTGACAAAGGGAAGGAAAAATGTGATTCTCTGACTTTCCTAAAACATTCATAACTTAATATGTATTAAAAAAAATAATTTTGTAATGATTTATAAAATAATTTTAATAAAAAAATAATTACAGAAAATAACATGTTTAATGATTTAGCACTTATAATACTTGCATAATGTAATTATAAATGTTGGCAGGATGATAATAATGGAAGTTATAATATGGGTGATCTACCTACGCAACTACCTTCTTCACATTTGATTATGTTTTATTAAATATGTAGGCAATATTTTGTATTTTTTTTTTTATACAACTCCAATAATGGAAGGGAAGAAATGAAGGGATTTATACGAGGGAGGAAACACAAAAGCTTGCAAGTCATTCTGTCGGCGAGGTGTTGAGAACAAGAATCAATAGTAAAAATGAACCACTGTCGAATCGACAGTTATGCGGAAGATCAAAATTTACGCGGAAATGTCGACGGTGTACCAATGGTGGGTGTTTGCATTTGGACTGCTTCCCGTCTGTGCACCAATGAAAAAGGGGCTCAATGATGCTACCAGTTCTTTGGAGCACTTTTAATTGAAATACCGGAAGAAAAAACACAGAATTCCACGACTGGCATATTTTTACACAGAACCCCAACATTAATTATTAATAAATTGTTTACATATAAAAATATAATAACTCGAAATAATTTTCCATTGTTACTGGAGAGGGATAAAAATTGACAATTTAATCAATTTAGGTGCACACAATAACTTGTGTTACATTCTTTGTACTTCCTTACAAAGGAGTCATAAATTTTATAAAATAAACAGAAATGATTTCAATCAAAGTTTTACAAAAAAAAGTGGTCATATTGAAAATATAATATTGGCTACAAGAAAAAAAAATTGCTGCTAGTTAGTTTCTTGATTGCGTCCGGGCTGGCGTGAGTGTGTCAAGAAAATCGACACGTCCCATTTCAGGTTGATACACATACAATAATGAGGTTACGATGAAAAATAAAAGTACCGGCGTGAGAGTGTTAAGAATACCGACACGTTCAGTTTCAGATTGGTATATGATGAAGGTCGTCAAGAATATCAACACATTCCGTTTCAGAATGTGGTGCTCGGTTTCAGGTTGAAATAATACTATAATGAAGGTGATGTTAAAAATAAAATTAGCACAAGTTAGTCTCTGAGAGCGTCCTTAATGGCGAGAAAATGTCTAGAATATTGACACGCTCAGTTTCAGATTGATATTTATAATGAAGGTTGTCAAGAATAGCGACACATTCCGTTTCAGAACGTGGCGCTCAGTTTCAGGTTGATATACATACTATAATGAAGGTTACGATAACAAAATAAACTGCCGCTAATTAGTCTCTGAGTGCGTCCGGACTGGCGTGAGAGTGTCAGAAGTGTGTCCGTGCTGGCGGTTTCAGAATCTGGCGCGGACGTAGACGGCGCTGGCGTCGTGAGCGGAGTACCCGCGGTGCTTGGCGTGCTTGAAGATCTCGTTGGTGGTAGCCGTGAGTGGCAGCGACTGCTCCAGCATGTCCCCCATGCCCAGTGCCAGCTTCAGGTCCTTCTGCATGTGTGAGAGCGGCTGGTGGGTGGTGTACGAACTGTCGATCATGGCTAAAAAGAGAAATAATAATCATTGTTAATTATTAATTGTTATAGTCTATACTTGATGGAACTCAATTTAATTTTTTTTTAAATAAAATTTGAAATTTATTTAGGTTTTGAATATAATAGGATTTAGGATTAGAATTTAGTTATATTAGGATCATTCGTTAGTTTATTAATTTCTAATTGCTTAAGTATATTTAATCTAATTTCTTAAAATAAGCACAAGGTTACCAAACACATTAAATTAAATTGATCGACTTAAATCGCATTCACGTCAATATAAAACAATTAAGAAAGCACTGTTTTCACTCCATTTGGGGAAAACAGCGTTTAACAACTGTAAAGTACCTCACAGAATAGAGAATTTTTAATTATCATAATTATTTTCAAAGTAAATCGGTTTTACCAGTAATAAATTATTTTAAACACCGTCCAAATTAAAATTGGGTGGGAGTAAATAAAATCATATAAGTTATCTCAATGTGGCTTAACCGGAGTTTGAAAATGGCTTTGAACGCCGAAACAGCTGCAACAATAATTAAAAACTAAAATACTTGCAGAACTTAAATTAAGATTATAAAATTTGTTTTACTTCAAATTTTATTTTAGTAAATTGTTAATTATAATTTGGAAGCGGTAGATGCTCTCAATATCACCCTATTAAAATACCAACATTCAGAATCGAAACATTGCTTATAACGGCTTTAGCCATGTCTAGTGACCAGATCTGAATAGCCAGGTTCCTCCCTCTTCTCCATCTCCTTCCCTTCGGTATCAGTCAGATGCCATAGTCCCACTAGCTCGAGACAGTTGGGACTCTTGTACGGTATTCACATTCACATTATGCGGTTATACTGACAAATAATTGAGCGTTCTTCAATGAACCAGCATATTCTTCAGTCCACTGATGACTTCTGTGATAGAACAGTGAGATCCCTGACTCTGGTCCCAGAGGTAGAGGCCTATATAGTATTAATATAACTAATGAATTGTTCAGATATATTTTTTACTATTGGCCCATTAACAATGCATTGAATACTTATACACTTCATTATCTGCATAAGAGTTTCCAGTGCAATATCCATGTAAACAACAATTGGTCAAATAGCAACTCTCGAGAAGTACACTGCCGTGGTAAGTAAAAACAGTAGTATCTTCCTTGAGACTCGTAAGGAAGATACTGTGTTTTTACTTACGACGGCAGCACACCAACATCAAGTTGTTTTCTGTCATGCTTTAAAATTATTGAATCTATGTTATCTTAGTGTAAGTTTCGCCTGCGATTGTAATGTTGCACAGGTACGTTTTAGACATAACATCGCCCACAACATAAACAAACGTATATCATATTTAGCAACTTTCCAGGAGAGCCAAAAAAACTGCTGTTTTGCCCGATTCTCATACATTTTATTACATGTTTCGCTAATACGGTATCAAATACATTTTTTTTTTTTTGTGTTGTGGGCGAGATGATACATTATTATGAATACTACCTCTTCCATTTGTTCAACTGAATATTGGGAAACGGGAAGTTCTATGCGCAGTCGTTTCCAGTTTTCCGAACAGTTTTAAAGAGACCGTAGAGTTGCAAAAAAAAAAAATCTTAAAAATTTCTTGTGAACTCTTTCAATGCACAAAATGTAAGTTAATTCTTGTGGGCCCCAAATGACAGAATTCAACACTTTTTTTTTCAATATGAATACCGCACAAGAGTCCCAACTTCTCCCAACCGTTTGGAGCCAGTTAGACTATGGCATCCCCAATTGGGGAATGTTGCGAGGCTGAAGGTATTGGGGAAAGGAAGGAGAAGGGGAAGAGGAAGGTGGGGAAATACCTAGCTATTCAGGTCTGGTCATCAAACACGGCTAAAGGCCATTTCAAGCAACGTTTCAATTCTAAATGGTGGTCTTTCACCAGGGCGATACTTAGAGTATCATCCACTCTGGAACGTGCGCAAATATACCATATATTATTTTTAATTAATTAATTGCGAAACAACACAAATTAATTAAATAAAATTTTCTTACGCACGTTAGGATTTGAACCCGCGACCTTCGGATTCGTAGTCGAGTGCTTTACCCCTCGACCATGGAAGCTGTCAAAATACACTTAACACTAGCTTGTTGTGTAATAACCGCAGTGTTTGAGTGTTGTGAAATGAATATGAATGTCTAATTACGAAGCCTAGAAGCTTGTATGCTCTACTTACTAAACCGTTGATGTCTTGGAAAAAAAAAAAAAATTGTCATAAAAAAGATGATTCTAAACGCCCCAACTGTCCCTACACAGCACAACATTGAATTTCACATACCAAAAAAAATAAGAGTATCTAGAGTAGACTAGAAGAGAGTCAAAAGTTCTATGAATAAATGAATATTGCTGATGCGGGGATTTTCCAAATTTGTTGAAACCAAGATGATCGTATAATTACCTCTCCCCTTCTCCATGATGGTGCGGCAGGACAGGTTGGTGAGCTCCAGCACCTCGAGGAGGTCCCGCTGGTTGAGGCCAGCGCGGTGAGCCAGCGCCATGCCCTCGGCCAGCCCCGCCAGAACCACGCCATTGATCAGCTGCAGCACCAGGTTCATCTTGGACGCGTTGCCGATCTCACCTGTAATATTATTACATAATGTGTAAACAAACATAGCAAAACTAAGTAAGTTCTCGAGACACATGATTTAATCATCTGCTAGTTAAGTCCTCCATCATCACACAAGCAACATTTCTGCTTATAGTGAGGAAGTAGGAGGAATTCGAATATGATTAAACAATTTTTTTCCACCTTTAATTATCAGGACAATGAAAGCAATCATTCGTCCATTTTTAAATATGCACAAATCATGGAAATCCACACCTAATTTTTTTAAATAGTGTGATATTTGTATAGCAACAAAAATTTTATAAGTGGATGGAAATTTTAGGCTGACTAGGCAGTAGGCTCATCAGAAAGTTGATTTCCGTTTTATTTAATAATAATAATAATAGTAAAAACATTTATTTGTCAATAAGTTATGTTATTTAACATAATATTATATAATTTTAAGCAATTGACAAAAGGGTTATTGTTTTTAAATATAAAAATTTCGTTACAAAATCCATTTCATTATTTATCGCTGATGTAGTGCAGTTGAATATGCAGTTAGCAACCATTCGCTGCAGAACTTCTTGAAGCACTGCAGCAATATCGACCTTCAAATAGATAATGGTATTTCATTCCAAAGTTTTGTTGAGAAATAACTGTAACTACCCTCAAATACAGCGTTTCGATGTCTGGGGAGAACAAGTAAATTGTCTCTTTGGCCTGTATTATATCCATGAGTCACGAGACCCTGCAGATGGGTAGGAACCATTGAATTAATCAAATTGTACATTTGATGTAATTTCCTTCTGTTCAATTTTTTCATTAATTTTATCATTTCAATATTTTTCAAGAATGATCAAAAAGAAAATTGCGATACTACTTTACTATGTAATAAGAAAGAAAATGGGTACATACTATAAATATGTTACCATAAGACAATGAATACATGGACTGCTGCAAGCAGTCGATATCGACGGCAGGTGTAACAGTATATTTTTTCCCAGCCTAAGTAACATGGAGTAAGAGAAGGGGGATGCCGACTTGAAACATGATATGAATATGTCAAAAAGGGAGCGCAATAAGGGGGTCTTACCGAGGTAGAAAGAGTTCTTGCTCATGGCTTCAAAACAGGATTGGCAGTCATCGAACAGTGTTCTGTCTCCTGCGGCCAGGACTATCAAGGTTCCCTCTTCCGCCTCCGTCTTGGAGCCTTGGATCTGAAGACATAAAGTAGCGTATTAGTAAATCCTAAAATAACAAAGAGATTTTGAAACAAAGAGAACCGGACATCAGAAATTCACACCTATATTTTGAAAGCATTATAACAGTTTATATAAAAACAAGCAGATCATATTAATGTACTACACTTTTGTAACTACATTGGCACCTATTTCCAAAATAATATGGTAATTTTTATCAAACTGCCGTGCCCACTTTATAATTACACTCCTATCAGAAGTTGGCTATCATCAGAGTATCTTCACTCCGCAGACTGCAGCCAGAACAATAAAACGTAACTGCGCTTTTACCAGTCACATAGATTTTGAATTCATGAGGTTTGATATTTTCCTTTGCTACATCTTTTTCTGATACATTTATTTCTTCTTCTTCGTATGGTGGAAGAGAGCTGGTGGAGGTTATAGTAAGATGCCGAGATTATTCAGTTAGTCGATGGCATCGGGAGTAACTTGGTTTAGCATAGATGTGTCATAGGGAAACTGTTGAAGCGGAAATTCTTTTACGATGTGTTCTGTTGTTGGAATATGTCCACATTCACACAGTTCAGAATACTTTAGACCCCATTCGTGCACCATAAAAGCACAACGGCTGTGACTGAGGTCCACCTCTTTCACGAGAGAGAGAACCCTGGCAGTTTAATAGTAAGGTCCACAACAAGGTGCTTGTTTTTCACGTCCGAGGTCTGCCACTGAGTTTGCCACAACTCTTCAGGGGAGGGTCCAATAGGTTCATTATTGTTTCGGCCATTCCTATTTTTTTAAACATATATAATAGTATTTTATGGTCTATTGTGTCAAAAGCTTTTGGAGGTCTATGAATACAGCTAAACATTTTTTCCCGTCATCTATATTTTTTATGGCTATGCTTGTAAAATTTTCTATGGCATCAGTGATACTTAGATTTTCCTAAAACCATATTGGGATGGTGAAAATATTGTATTTTGTTCCAGAAATTGAACAATTTGCTTTTCCATGACAGTTTCCAAGATTTTTGAAAATGAGTTTGATAGACTTATAGGTCGGTAATTATATGTTACGATAGACTCTTACCTGTGCTTCCAAATATCTGGCGCCCCTGTCTGTGAGGGCTTCTACGATATCGTGAGAGGTGTCGGAGTCTATAGAGGTCATCTCCACATAGCCCTTCACCTCCAAGGATCTGCAGTGCAGCACCCCACAGTTGCCAAACACCATCTGTGGAAATATCACGCAAAGATTAGTTTTCTCACATATGATCAAACAAACAACAGGTGATGTACCTACTTAATTTTGTACCGCTATATCTCCTGAATTATATGTTATATGTGAATGATCTACATAGCAATTGAAAGAGAATGCCTGAAAGTTTCGAATCCCACCGCCAGATCGCTCATAGTTGTACACACAACCGACAGATTGCTCGCACCGCCAGTTTGCTCGCACCGCCAAACAGCCATCTCGCATCAATTGTGAGTAAAATGGCTACTATGCAGCACAAGGTTTTTTGTGTTTGTGAGTTCTGCAAAACTGGGTCGGCAACTGTAGTGCAGGGTAACCTCCAACTACAAAGAGCATTTGTCGTTGGTATCACCAATTTGAGCAAACTGGATGTCTCTGTAAAGGAAAAAGTCCGGGCCAACCGCTGTATCAGAGGAGAACGTGCGAAATGGAGTCCATCATTTTGAATAACGCCGCACAGTAATATAACCTACATTATTGATGGATGAAATTTACTGGGCGGCGTTTCAATGAGTAGGTTAAGGTTAAGAAGTAGAGTATTGCCTTTTAAAGCGTGCAAGAGTTGTTTTCACCATTGCAGCTTTAGGAATGTAATAATTTGTTGCATCAACAGCCAAGCCGTTGCTATTGAATTGAGTGATGTCAGCACGTCTGATCTATCGCTCCTCTAAATTTTGTGACGTCTATTTTTACATTAACGGACCATTGTCTAAATACACATCACGAAATGAGGAAAACAAGAGCTACAGAAAAAGAATAGCACATAAATGAAGCAACAAAAAAAAATACATTTGAGAGAACATTCAAGTTAAATGTGTCAAAAGTCCATGATGTTAGACATATTAAATGATATTCGTCAGTTATTTTCATAAAGACTGACAAAAATCATTTAGACCGGTACCAAAAATTTTAAGGCTAGGCTTGAGTTAACAAGTCTCGACATTCTGGACAGTGGAGAATGGTATCCAAAATTAGTGGAGTGTTGATTGGGAAAAAGCAATTCATTGTTTCCGAGTCTATGGCGAGGAATATTGACCTGGATGAGTTGTAACGAAGAAGGTGAGTCAATAATACAAATAATAATTTTGAAAATGCAAATGAGATCAAAGTTTTTCATAAGCTTTCTGAATGAATAAATGTTTGTTTAATTGAAATTAATTTGAAATGTCCAGTCTTCTGGGTTATTGTTTTTGTAGCGCGTTCAGCGGACGGATTTTGATGCTTCCCATACGATATGTGACGAACGTGAAGGTCACAAGACCATTGCATTCCATATTTGGGAAATGCTGTGAGACTGAAGGAAGTCCGAGAAAAGAGGAGAAAGGGTGGGAAGTATCCGACTATCCAGATTTGGCAACAAAGCACAGTTCAGATAGCCATTCAAGCAACGAATGACAAGATTCAAAATGGTAATCTCTCACGAGACCAATACTTGGGTTAGATTGTTTCAACCGATACATTGGATCAATAATTATCACCATATTGAATATTCAAAATTTTAACGGTCTCTGTTAAACGCTGATCCTTTGGCCATTTCAGCCCTTCATCAGCCCTCAAGCATAGCAGTCATGCTGCTATGCTTGACGGCTGATCACAATTTGTTCGAACGGTGAAACGGGCCGAGAATCAGTTATCAAAATCATGCTCGTATGGTTGTGGCTGATCACAATTTGTTCAAAAATTAAAACAGGCCGAGAACCTGCTGATAAAGACATGCTATCATGGGTGAAAGCTGATCACAATTTGTTCAAAAGCTGACACATGCCGAGAATCTTCAGTCAAGGTTAATCCTCTTCCCCATCTTCTTTCTGTTCGCAATACCTTCAGCCTCACAATATAGCCCAATTGGGGATGCCATAGTCTCACTGGCTCCAGACGGTTGGGAGCACTTGGGACTCCTGCGTGATATCACATAAAAATAAAAATAAACACTGATGGTTGACAACCGATCACAATTTTAATCGGCTGTCAACGGGGACCAAAATATCGAAAATTCAGAAAAGGTCCTGATGCTGTTAGAGTTTGTAGAGATAAACCAAAGAAAAAAATTACTGTTATGTACCTCTTTAGCAGCTTGCGGGTCCGCCACGCAGGAGAATGTTATGTCAGCCTCTTCGACAACATCGCACGGCGTCGTGGCCACCGATGCTCCCACCTTCGCAAACTCCGTGCACTGTAACAATAGACATAAACAAACTATTAGTAATCTCATTATTCAGTTTTCAGCAGTCTTTAACCAGTCCAAAAAGGGACGACATAGTTCCACTGGCTCCGGAAGGTTGAAACTCTTCTGCAGTATCACAAAAATAAAAACAAAAAGGAGGATAAAGCTTTACAAGAGCTGTATGGCCATTACAAGTTAGTATATGTAATAGATCACGCAATTAGAGTTGATGCAAACAATGCATACTTAAGGTTGGGTGTATTTATGAATCTGTATACACTTTCAGCAGAGATATCATTGCGAAGCGTTACTGAGAGAGCTTTTTGATTTGGCTATTGTTTTTACATTAACTCCACAGAGGCCTTGTGGAAAATAATTTCCCTAAGAGCCTATATCATCTTTGGGGATGCTGTGTTGAGGGTATTTTTAAGTAAAGAAAGGAGAGGAAGTTCTGGGAAGATAAAGATATGAGGGATGGGTAGGAATTTGGGGGGCAGCGTGTCCAGGAGTGACGGACGTCTTAATGCATCCCTCCCACTACGGTGCAAGGCGATAGGTAGAGAGTCCAGCTGGAGAGGTCACGAGGTCTCCCTCAACCGGCCTCTCCCAATCCGGCCCACCATGCAGTTGGTGAACATACACATCTACCGCGGAGACGTGGATAAACCTGGCACCCCAGCTAAGTCACCTGCTGTAGCGAACAACTTGGGGTGACCTATGGCAGAGGTGTTGGTTGCGGGTCCCGGGGCAGCGGTACCCATACCCATCTGACAAAAAGACTTTATCAGCAAAAAGGGAGTGTTTTTTTATTTTTTTGTGTTCGCATTAAAATTCGCTGCAATACCTAAAACACATCAAAGGCACTTACAAAATTGACTGAAAAAAAAAAATTTTATAATTTATACTGTAACAAAAAAAATTTATTTTAAAATAATATGAAGCAGGTATTTTTCATTTTATAATGACTATTTTTGATACTGTGAAAACCACCGACTGATAATAATAATTAATGTTATAATAATTAGTAATGCAAAAAATATATAAATTAATTAAAAAGTACTTTGTATTGACCACTTTATTAATATGTTTTATATTAACATGTTTCGAAAGTGCTGTTTTCCTCATCAGGAATATATAGGATACTAAAAATTATAATGAAAAGTACAGACAAATGATAAACATTTTTAAATGTTTATACAATTATTGACCTTATTATTTTTTAGTATTCTATATATTCCTGATGAGGAAAGCATCGCTTTCGAAACGCGTTGATATGTGGAAGATACTCTCTAGAGTGGAAGACACTCTCAGTATCTCTTTGGTGAAAGACCACCATTCAGAATTGAAACGTTGCTTGAAATGGCTTTTAGCCGTGTTTGGTGACCAGATCTGAATAGGCAGGTATTTTCCCACCTTCCTCCTTCCCCTCCCCAATACCTTCAGCCTCACAACATTCCCCAATTGGGGATGTCATAGTCTCACTGGCTCCAGACGGTTGGGAGCATTTGGGATTATATAAAAAGAAAATAATAATTTACATATTAATAAAGTGGTGAATACAAAGTAATTTTTAATTCGTTTATTAATAATGACGCCACAAAGTGAATACCAATCTTTTGAAGAAATTATAAAAAATATATATTACTTATTTCGAATAATTTACATGAATGACCCGAATTAGAAAGAAAATAAAAATAAAAAAAAATTAATCGGATTTTTTAATAAAATAATTATTATTGTTGCAGGTTAACAGGATAAAGAGTTATTATTTTTATATGTTTATGAAATTTATGTATATTTTAGTGACATCTATACAATTTGAACTGAAACATTTCGCCAAGAGTTAAAGTTCACCGCCAACAGATGTCTCTAGCGTAAATACTGCGGGCGAAGTTGGCGACCACGCGGTACGTGACGCCTTGCCGTCCGCATCCGCGAAAAGCGATAATGTGTCCATCTTGGAAACATCACACTGCGGATGTCGATATTACGTAATACACTCATTCATTCTTATCCTAATCTAAAAATACACGTATTTTACTGCGAATAGTACTTTAATACTAATGGTACTGGGTTTTTACAGTTACGAAAACTCAGGATACATAATAAGTAGGTAGATATTTATCCATTTCTTTGTTTGTTTGAAGCAACAAAAACTTTCAAAAAAATGGTGAGCTCTGGCGTTACGAGAGTTGAACAACATGTTCTGTATTGAAAATAATATGTAGTATATTTGCGGCACGTTCCAGAGTGGTAGACAGTGTCAGTATCGCCCTGGTGAAAGACCACCATTCAGAATAGAAACGTTGCTTTTTTGGGAGATATTTCTCCCAGAATACAAAAGGTAGTATTTTTTGGGGTGATATTTCTCCCAGTCCGAAACGTACTCATAAAAGTCATGTTATCTCATTTTGCACTATAGTAATGTATATGAGCAGAAATAGAAGAAAACACGATTTTCATTGCCATTTAAAATTTTACCATGCACATTTAAGAAAAAATATCATTAAGTTAAGGTTAAGCCGTGTTTGGTGACCAGGGGGCCAAGTTTGTACCTTTTTCGTCAGGTAACGCAAGCTAAATCGACCATAAATAACACATTTTGACAGTTTGGTAGTCCGTATCGCGGTAACAAGTTAAATTTACGTTTACGTTAAGAGACAAATCCATAATTCAAACGTAAGAGACGACGCTGCGTTTATAAAAAAATGTCAAAATGTATTGTTTATGGCCGATTTAACTTGCGTTAGCTGACGCATAAGATACAGACTTGGCCCCCTGATCTGAATAGCAGGGTACTTCCCCGCCTTCCTACGCCCCATCTCCTTCCCCCCTCAATACCTTCAGCCTCACACATACCACAATTGGGGATGGTTGGGAGCAACTGGGACTCTTGTATGGGATCACATAAAAAAAAATTAAAAATAATTTTTCCTTATACCTATATACATACTGTAAAGAAACGTACAATGTAAGTAGGGATAGTGTATCGTGAACAGCTCACTAGGAGAACCTGTGCTGAGGTGTTCACGTGTTATTGAGGATAGCACAGGATTGTTGCGAATTGATTATAAGAATAATAATAAATATTACGAGAAAGAGAAAAAAATGGCAGATAATCATTACATTTTGATGAAAATATTGTTATGTTTGATTTGGCATTATTATGTTATGAAAAAATTCTGTAAGTACCCTTTGTTTTTATCCGGACTAAAATATTACGTTTGATTATATTTGTTGGTGTATTCTCTGTGGGTTGTTTCAAGGATGCAGGCAGGTGATTATAAACTTTAAATACTTTAGTTGGATATTCAGGGTGTCGGTTGTTAAATAATAATAACAATTGGATGATTTGTATAGCGCCATTTGTAGTGAAGAATCACCTCAAGGCCGCCGTGCGAATATTACTTGATAGAGTTTATCATTATTGTATTCAAACAGATACAGAAATATACTTACCGAACAGGTCACTCCAGATGTTAACACGTTATTTTGTAAAGATCTGGGGTCAAGTCTGTATCTCTTGCGTTCGCTAACGCAAGTTAAATAGGTAATAAACAACACTTTTTGACAGTTTGGTAGCCCGCATCATGCCAACAGGTTAAGTTTGCGTTAAAGTTAAGAGGCAAATCCATAATGCAAACGTAAGAAACGGCACTGCGTTTATGAAAACTGTCAAAATGTGTTGATATGATCGATTTAACATGAGTTAGCTAACGCAAAAGATACAGACTTGGCCCCCTGGTTATTATTTATCTGGTTAAATTTAAAGATCTGGTTAACATTTTTGATTGGGATTAAAAAGGAATATGAAGATACATGTATGAAATGGAATAAAATTGTTACTAACTAACCATCACGCCGTTTCCCCGCAGGGGTAGGCAGAGAGGACGGACCGCAAAACAACTCGATCTTGGCATACACTTTTTGCTTCATTCACATTCATACATTCTCTTCTATTATTCCGACTTCTGACATGGCCCGACTCAAGTATTTGATTCACTTGATCGTGCCATGTCTTCCTCGGACGTCCCCGGCTTCTTCTTCCATCCACATTCGCGTCATACATTCTTCTTACACTCCTTTCTTCGTTCATTCGCTCCACATGCCCAAACCTTCTAAGCGTCCCTTACTTAATCTTACTCATTACGCTTACATCAGCCTTGCATTATTTACTGTTGTAGTTTTAAAGGTATAAAAGCTTTTTATTTAATAATTAATATATGTCAAACCACAAAGTGATTGCTTTCTACGAAAACATTATAAAAATACAATATTTAATTTTAACACTAAGCCAAATATAAGTTTCTTGAAAAAATTCAGATTTAAACCTGCAATAACAATTTATTCCATTACATATTCCGTGTGTACACTGTACACCCCCACCAATAAACAATTAACCGGAGTATTTAATAGTTAAAATGTGTTAAAAATTTTTTTTTTTTATGAAATATTAAAATCAACTCCATCTGTGAGCGCGTAGCGTTATAATCATGTTTCGAATGCCCTTAAGAGGAACGGCTGCGCTGCCTGTTTCACACATAACTTACGAGTACTCTTAAGAATAAATCGTGTAAACTTGTATCGTGTAAAGTTTTTTGGAATAACGTCGCCAGAAAGTCAGGAACTTGAAGGATTGATTGGTATCTCCTTCCGCAGTACTGTGTCCAATGAATTACCCCTATTGCAAAGGGCGTACTGCAAACTACCCTACATTCTTGCTAAATATTATGCAACAGTAATCAGTAATCACGCGAGTTTTTACAGTTTAATAACAATAGTGTCTACTCTACATAGATCACAGCCGTAATCGTAATAATTTTAAAAAAAACTTTTGAGTTATTCTAGCCACCGTAGTCGAGCGGTTAAGATTCTCGACTACGAATTCTGAGGTCGAGGGTTCGAATCGAAATGATATAATTAGTGGATGGATATTTACCAATTTAATTAAAATAACATAATTATTATAATTTTTTGTTTTTAATAATTTATTGAAGCTTATAAACCTCGTTGTAATATATGTTTAATCATTGGAGATAATATTAAAAACTCTTAGAATGACAGATGAAATTAAAAAGACACAGAAAAGTTTATGGTAGCAGCTGGGACTCGAACCCAGGACCTCACGGTCCACTGAGCTACGGCTACCCCAATCCGTATCATTATTTTTATGGGTAACACACTTCAATTGTTCACAAACTGTTAATATCATATTTAATTAATATCCAAAATATATGGGAATTAATACCCAGTAGTTTTCATCTTATTTCGCAAGTCAAATGTGCAAAATTTCATCGTGAAGTAACAAAATTCTGCTTTAAGGGGTGAGAAAGGGGGAAGGGGTGGTTTTTCTAAATCTCACGTAGACAGTGACCTTCCTCTTGTTTCGAAAGTCAAGAGTTCGAAATTTTATCAAGCTCGGAATAAAACTGTAGAATTGCATACAAAACAAACAAGTAAACACCGCCCGCTCGGGACATTTTTCTTTATATAATAGAAGATATTATATAGATAGATTTAAGGAAAGTTCGAAAGTGGAGATATCATCAGTATCGCCCTTGTGAAAGATTCATAACCATTCTGAATCTAAACGTTGCTAGAAATGACTTTAGCCGCGTTTGGTGATCAAATTAAAATAGCCAAACACTTTCCAACATTCCACTTCGCTTCTCCACCGCCTTCCCACTCTATAAATCCATATATTGGAGAGAGACGGATAGATTTGAGATTGGTTGGCCAGTTGTAAAGTGACGCAATAGGTCCATTTTCAGAAAGTAAACAGAAGAGGAAGATAATAAGTGAAATTATAATTTTTTTCAGGTGCTGCAATCACGCAACTATATATACAGGGGGACTCGTATTTGATACAAAATATTTTAGCATATATAATAGAAGAAACAAATATATGCACTGAGTTTTGTGGCGTTTCATTCTCTATACTCTGTACCTATCAGTTATGGTTGCCCATGGCTGATTTAAAGTCAAGACATTGGTACCTCCACTTACCAAAATAAGTACTAGGCCTTTCACACGACTAGTTTGCCCGATACTAAAAAAGTCATGGCGTCGAAAAGTTCGACCATTCGGTCGTCCTTTCCTAAAGTTAGTAAGCATGCCTTAACGAAAGGACGACCGGTTGATCAAACCTTTCGACACCATGTCTTTTTTAGTATCGGGTAAACCAGTCGTGTGGAAGGCCTTAATTACTCAATGATTCTGCAAATTTATTATCTGTTCCTGCCATATTGTGGCTTGAAATTGTGAGTCGGCATACATTTCAATTCGAAAATAACAAAATAGTGGTGCATGCTCATAACATGAACTTGTAATTCCCAGAAACTTAAATAAATACGGTCAAAGAACCTTAGAATAATATGTGCCAAAATTTACAACATGTTACCAAGTTTAATACAAAAATGTGAACTGAATTTCAGAAGGAGAAATTGAAAAAATGTTTATGCGATAAAGATTTTTTGTACTAATCTTCTTTCTACCTTTTCTCAGATTTTCATTGTAATTTTTGTACCGTTTTTTTATTTCGGATTTTCGCCGTATTTTTTTATACCCTAGTTTTTATTTCCGTAAACATTAATTTTTCATAAAAAAATATATATATGTAATGTACCTTTTCTTAAATTTTAAATATAGACCGTTTCTAAGAACCCGTTGGCATACTGATAAAAATTAGTTTAACGTTACTTTACTACAATATTCATGTAACCTTTTGAAAAATAAGGAACATATAAAAATAAAATAAAAATGATTATCACCAGTGATGCACAACCCGCGGCCTGCGAGGCGATTTCATGTGACTCGCGAGCCTTTTCATGTGGCGCACTTGGCTAACTAAAATAAATAAAAAATAAATGTAATTGTTGTAATAATTGTGTTTTACAAAATTCGAAAGGGCATCGCGACAAACTTGTCTGTCCACAATATTTTGTATCAGCAGCTCAAAAGTACAAGTTTTTGTAAGTTCTTTAAAAATTGACAGCATTTATTGTTTTGACGTTGGAGATGGAAAATTTTTCACCTGCGCACTTTCTTTGGCGTTCTGTGATTTATTAAATGGTTACCGTTTCAGAAAATGCAAAAAGGAACTAGTCTGCCCACCGCATCGTTTGTCGATGGACACGGAGTATTTTTCTTACAAAATAATACAAACCCTGCTGTTTTAAAGTGATTTCTTTTGAGAATTGACACAATGTTCACATAAACTTTTTTCACATGGTTTGTACCTTAGAATCAAAATTCGTCAAATCCACGGAGCAAATAATACATAGGGACGCCCTAATACGCGAGGGAAGAAACAAAAATAAGGGATACAAGGGGCAAGCTAGGCGTGCCGCCAATTTAACTAAAACAGAAAATAAGTAAAAAGGTTCGGCTTGCTTACAAAAACCGAATATTTTGTCATAGTGTGTATTTAGTTTGACTCTTTTGTAAATGTTTCATAATTTGTTTACCTCAGTCAAAATCATGCGAAACAAACGTAGAAGGCAATGAACTAGGCTGGTGCCAAAATGGGTGTCACGTGACTTTTGTCTTCAGCCGTCAAAATGGTATGTTAAGGCAGGTCTATTCATTCTGACGTCAGTGGTCAAATCCAAAAAAATACTATCAGGGTTTAGTATAAAAATATAAACCTCTAGCAAAATCTTACACAAAACAATATAAAACTTTTGCTTATTTTGGTGTTTTCTCGTTTATAAAACTTTTCGATTTGACCAACGTTTGATTCCAAGGTGCAGATCTCTTCTCTAATACGTCATTTTATATTTTGCAGCAAGTACTAATCTCCCTGTAAAATGAACAGGAAAGAGACAAACAAAAGCCACGCGTGACGGCGACAGTTTTTTTTATGTCGGAAAACCAAATAGCATGAAGTAATCATGTATTTTTTACAAGGTTTTATTATTCGTTGATAATATTATGAGATTATACATTATACAAGTAGGAGCCTAATCTGTAGGTGGTACGAATTCGTGCATTTACATCTATAATAAAAATGTCGGTGTCTTGACAGCGAATAAACGAATGATACATTGTCAGATTGAGAAGAGTTTGTTATTCAAATCCATCCATATATTTTTGTAGGTTATTAAGTGACGGTTTTCTCTTACGTGCTTTTGTGCAGTGAACTCTCATGAGAAAGATAAGAAAATAATAAAAACAGCACGTCATTCAAATTCGATGCCAAAAAAAAAATACACCCGTCCGTATTGATAATACTGCCCGAGAGCTAGTCCGAAATGAATTCCATATGTGCGTTATGAATTCAGCGTCTGAGGCTTTCTGTCCTAATAAATAGTTCATACATCGTCACTCTCGTGGCGCCTCGGCGGGAAACCAGATGTGCTCAGCTCTATGAAGATTTGTGAACAACAAATCTGTACGGAATAGTATTTTGCAGGAATCAACAGTTTTTTTTCTCTGTAATTAATGTGTTTTATGTCTTTTTTAAAATAAGTTAATTACTGATGATACTTTTCTGTATATAAAAAAACGAGCTGTAAAGTTTCTTACGTAAATTGTGATTTCCGTATTTAATTTATTTTTTGTAATCTTCGACATTATATTATTCATTAGCCATGGATGTTTTAATAAATCGCCCAATTATCTCTTGTTGCTAAATCGCTAATTTCTGGTGCAGTGATATGATGAAATTCCCTTAGATCTAGGGAAATATATACATATATAATATGGAAAAGAGCAACATAGTATTTTTTATATAGAAGGATTTTTTATCACTTTTTTAATCTCAAAGTACTCCCAAAGAGATAGGTCACGAACTGCCACTGGGTATTATGAATCATTGAGCATGTGGGAGGTTTCAGGAGAGTAAATAATTATGATGAGCAAGTGTATGGTAGAAGAAGTTGAAGACAAAACAACAATGTCGCGAGCTAGAAGTAGTTGCATTAACATCCAAATTTCAGGTTAAAAAAACAGCGCTAATTTCATTACTCCAGTTACTGCTGCTTCAGACAGTTTTTGTTTTTAATTGTCGATAGGTAATATAAAAAAAAAAAGATTTTCATAATAAGCAAACACTTTGTGGATTGACATGATGAACTAAAAGAAATACACTTGGTATGAATCCACTTTTATTTTGTATATATGTCAACTAGTTTCGATTCTGCTGAATCTTCATCGGGACAGTATATTTTACAGTCCCGATGAAGATTCAGCAGAATCGAAACTAGTTGACATATATACAAAATAAAAGTGGATTCATACAAAGTGTATTTCTTTTAATTAATAAAAAAATAACTCCACGCAGGAGGCCCTGAGGGAAATCATTTCCCCCAAGGTCTATATCTAGTTTGGGGATGCTGTGTGGGGGATCTTTTTGAGGAAAGGAGGAGTAAACTTGAGTCTTGGAGAAAACGCATATTTATTATGTATAATTAAGATAATTATCAGGTATTGAGATAAATTATCCCACAACGGATTGCTAGGCGATGAATGGGCAGTAGACAGTGAATTGGGCATTGCTACCTCCCATCATTAGTCAGTATACTAGAATCAGAAATTAGGTGGGCGTAGAGAAATAAACACGAAGGATGAACTAAAAGACAGCCAAGTGAGAAAATACTTTATAAATGATCATAATAATATATATTAATTAATACCCGATTCTCCTATGCCTCTGTCTATGGAATATATTATTATGCGGTTTGCATTCAGAATTGGCGGCCTAATTAGCCCATCGCCCACCTTGTTTTGGCTTCTTCGCCTTGCGTGTTAGGGCATCTCTATGTATTATTTGCTCCATGGATGTAGCTATCAGATGATGACGTATTTGGAATCCTGGTTTAGTAACATCGTATGGTGGATCTTGGAGTGACTTTATGAAAAAATATTATACCATTTACCAATAAAAAATAAAGGAAAAAAAAAAGATTTGCAAAGATAAAAATTGAAAGATTTCGTTTCTACAAGATCAAAAAAAAAATACCCACCAATTTCAAATATAGAATAAAAATAATCGTTTGGTAAAATACATTAATTACGTAGAAATATAAGAAACCAAAGAAGAATATAGATAACGGTAGATATATAAGAGATATAAGTCCCAAAGAGGAATGCAAAGATGCACCTCAGTAATGACCCGCTGTTTCAATATTCATTTCATAAAACTATACACACTCCCGCCCATCAGTTCATGATCAGCGCCGCACTGAATGCTCTCATATAAATAATAAGCGCGTCGGTCGACCGACGGCGTAGCGCTGACGAGCTGGACCGATGGTCCTCGTACGCAGCGCGCGGCTGACCGTCAGCGTTATACTATAGCTCTTAATTCATTCTCCTACATATTACCGTACGCGACTGATGCACACGCGGCACTCGTACGCACAAGGAAATGTTACTGTTTAATTAATACATTGAATACAGAATCTTGAGTGCCATCGATGTTATTCTTGTATAAAGAGCACCGAGTTAAGATATAAGTCTACCTTGTAAACTGACCCTGTAATTGATGTTTTTCAGTTGTTGTCTCGAATTATGAAGACGTCATATTTTGGCAACTGTATTAACGGTAGACAAGCTAGATACACTTGGCAAAGACGCCGCATTCCTCGGCGGCGTACATTGCTAGTATCGCTACAGACATCCGAACCACCAATTATTCATTAATGTTATAGAGTGTATTTATATTATATATACATACACTGGAAATATCTCGTTGGGGGCGGAACAATCGATTTCGAGAAACATCTGGTTAAATAATGCAAGAATGGGGCGATTAAATTAATACGATCAATGCAAATAATGATGTACTTTATTATTAAGTATATTCTGGTAAAATGCTCTCACATAAAATTAAGGTAAAAGCATTTGAAACAGGAATACACTGAAGTAAACTGATTTTTTATTATGAAATCATTGGTGAAACAAATAATTCTTCAAATAGAAAAGCCATATTATATGAGCATTATTATTCATATGATACGATGCGATATATGAATTCGAATGAAGCAAGGTGTGTGTGTATACATTCTGCCTACCTCTACGGAGAAACGGCGAAATAGTTAGGTAGTTCAACAAGCATAACGTCGCTGTATATATAATATAGCTTATGTGCCGTTTCGTACATTCTGAGATGATCGAGAAAAACTGCTTTAAAAAATAATTGCAAAGACTAGATTTGCTAAAAAGAATAGATTTGTTTAGCTGGAAAGCTTGCCTAATAATTATAAAAAATATTTTTTCAAATCTAGTCTGCAATTATTTTTTAAAGCAGTTTTTCCCGATCATCTCAGAATGTACGAAACGGCAAATACAGCAATATTATGAATGCAGCGACGATAATGAATTAATTAATTTTGTGTGAACGTTGAAAAATGCAAACTGTAGAACCAAAACAACCTAGATCACAAGGCCCAGAGACATAAAATTGGCCTCTTAAAAGGTGATGCTATGCGAAGTAATGCAAAATCATGTGTTTTTGGTTTGAAAATTTAATGGCCTAGAAATATCATAGATTATTTAATAAAATACAGCAAGTAGAACACACCTTGGCCTTTCGTTTAACCGGGCATTTTATAAGCTTACCAAAAAATAGATTCCAGCCAGGGTTGAAACGGTATAGGTTTTGTAAGCGATTTTGCGCGAACAAAACCTACCCTATTTCGGCCCTCGCCGGGGTTGAACCGGTATAGATTTTGTAAATACACGACCCGGAGCAAGTGACACTATTATGGGATCTTCATTTATCGGGAATGTTGTGAGGTTGTTGAATTTGAGGGAGGGGAAGTAGAAGATCAGGTCTGGTCAATAAAAAAGTAATTTCAAGCAGCGCTCTTCTTTCCCCGGGGCGATTCAATACTAGATTCAAAGAGACTCGATGAAAGTGGATTGAAAGAAAAAGTAAACATGATGGTGAACCCAAAGCCATAAAGATGAGAAAGTAAAGAATTGGTGGATGCCAAGTTGTAACGTAACATTACACTGAGAAAAAATGAGATAATAAGTTAAAAAAATACTAAACAATAATGAACTGCTCCGTCAAATTCTGTCTCCTTTGATTCTACTTGCAATTTTTTCGTAAGTCTGTGTACCCCAGAAGGAAGAATGAACTGACCGAGCTGGCGACGAGCCATAAAATCTTTGGCGAGAACGTCCTACTAACTCCTCACACGTGTTTTTTTATTACTCTCTTACCCATTCACGAATTATTCAAACGGGGCAAGAAGTGCCGCCCGCGCAGCTCTTGGGCAAATCGCCCCCTCTCCGCCAACTCCTGGATTATGCAGACATGCAGACACTCGATCGATACGAGGTACTTTTCGCGGGTTCGGTGATTATTTCGAACACGAAGATTCCGCACATGGTAAACTCCGCCCATGGAAACTCCACACATAGAAAATTACGCACAATATTTGCATGAGATTATTCCGCACTTGGAAAAAATTGAATAGAAATTATTCCGGGCACTGTGACCGTGATGTTTTATCTGGAATATTAAAAACTGCGAACACTTGTTCTCACTTGTTAATTCTGCACAAAAAATACTTGTATTAATATATTTCTTTTCAATATTAAAAATTATAAAATTTTGAAGCTCGAGGCATTTCAAAGTTCGTCATATTCATTGTCAGAAATCGAAGATCCATTTTTAATTTATGACATTTGAACGGTCCCCGTTAAAAGCAGATTCTCGGCTCGTTTCAATTTTTGATGAAATTGCGAAATGCCGTAAAGCACAACAATCACATGCTGAACCAGCGCAACATAAAAAAACTATGTGCGGAGTTTTCCGCGGGTGGGATCATCATGGGTAGAATTATCAGTGCACTATATGAATATACGGAATAATGTGTGCCGAAAAAATTGCGTTCAAGTTCTAAAGTTTTCTAATTGCGGAATCTGTATATGCGGGAAAATCACTACGGAATATTTATTTAAGATTTTAAATTTAATAATTACTACAATTATTCAATTTTAAAAACGGTTAAATTATAAATTTATTTAACTTAAAATGGTACATCTGTATATTGGTTACATATATGTTGTAATATAAACATATAACATAATATAAAGAAAAGATATTAGCAATTTAATTTACAAACTACATTTAAAAGTTACAAATAACAAACATTAATAATGTCACATCACCAAGTTACCGCTTCATATGAATATATATTAAAATTTACACTCCACATATAAACGTCACTTCCTTTATATTGCTAGGTATTTCTTGGATGATCTTCACCTTAACTTTTTTCGAAAGGAAAGTCTTATTTCATTTTTCCTTCTTATAGAGTATTTGTGTTGGTGTTTATTAAGTTTTCGCATAAATTTTAAACATTTAAAAAAGAAAAACTATTACATGTAAGTACACAATTTGTTTAAAAGACATTACGTTTAGATCCCTTAACATATATTAAATTTACGAATATTTTTTTGTCTTAAAATTATTCTCGTGGCCTTCTTTTGCAAAACTATTAGTCTTCTAAAATCCTAAAGAACAATAAACTGCAAAAATAATTAAAAACAATGGCAGAATTATATAATATCTTCTTATCCTTATGAGGAACGAAAATTTGGGGCGATTATTTTTTAGTAACATAAAATGAAGGTGGAGTTCAAGTCCATAAAGGCTGAAAAGCTGTGCCTACCCTAATAAAAAACGAACCATAAAACAATCTGAGGAAAATGATTTTTTTCTGTGAATTTTGAAAATAACTTGTACGGTCATTTATTCAGTTGACCACAAGAATCCGCAGAAGATGATAATTAAAATGTCATTTTAAAATGTTCAATGCACGATTCATACCCAAACTACACAAAGCCACGCCACTGATACCATGTATATTGTATTTAGAGATCTAATCTAAAATTACACCCAATTATTTAATTTCGGATACTTCCTTCAAAATTTCTCCATGCATCCCTATCCATTAAAAACTATTACTTTATTTCCGATGTTCATAAATTTGGTTTGGTGAGATTTAACTTTAATTGGTTAGTTTCAAGCCAAAGAGCTACATCGGTGAGGTCATAGTTTAGTTGGTTCATAATTGACACATCTCCACATATATCAATGCATCATCTGCGAATAGTCTGATACGGCAATATTCTTGTGCGGAAAAATCTTTGGGCGGAGTTTCCTTGTGCGGAATATTATACGTGTCCTGAGTAGTCGCGTGCGGAATAATCCGAGCACCCTTCTCTTGATGGTAAAGTTTGCAAGTACAATACGGCATGCTCTGCTCCTCCGAGCGAGTGACGCTCAATTCTTTAGAGTGCGGCTGGGAAATGCAAATGGAATTGCTCGAGTGAAACAAAAAGCACTAAATAAAATACAGCAAACTCTTTTAAAGTTTTTAACTAGCAGGAGGAGGAGGAGGGTATTACTCTCAGGCTACTTATCTATTCTCTCTTATAGTAAGAAGAAACACTATAAAAAAATACAATATTTTTAAGGATATTATGGTATTTTTACTGACGGACCATCGTCCAAATTACACAAAATACATAACACGAAATGAAATAAACACATACATACTACATAAATGAAGCGATGACAAAAATAAATATTTGAGAGTACATTCAAGTCAAAGCCTGAACAAGTTTTTGGTAGAGTGCATGATTTTAGACATTCTGAATGATAATCTTCGAGGTTTAATTTCGTAAAGCCTGACAAAAATCATTTAGACTGGTACCAAAAATGTCAAGGCCCTGGCCTGAGTTAACAAATCTCTGGTACTTAATAGTGTTGATTGAGGAAAAGCAATTCATTGTTCCTGAGTCTACGGCAAGGAATGTTGAAATTTTATAATAACAAATTTCTTTAAAATATTAGCAATTGCTTATCTATCAATTTTAAATTCGCAGTTTCAAATGTTTATCTGTTTGATTTTAAGAAATTGGTCCATGACGCCTGTGTTTTTTAACGCTTTGTTTGATCTTGAATCTTTTCAGTTTTATGATTAGCCCGAACTGTTTACGTTGCCATGAAATGTTTCAGTCCGCCTTGTGTCGGCTTTTTTATGAGGTTTACCAAATTCACTCGGATTTTCATTAAGTACTAAATAAACATTTTTACTACTGTCTTGATTCGCTTTCGTTTGGTATCTGAGGCGCAATAGCACCGGCATTACAACTTTATTATTTATCAAAATCTGTACCTACCATTGAGCAAAATTTAATGATGTCTAAAAGTATGATGTATACCAGTGGCGTGGAGTCCATAAAGCCTGAAAAACTGTGCTACCCTAAAAAAAAATAACCATAAAAAAAACCGCGACAAATGTCTTTTTATGACGATCTAGTTTTTTTACGGGATACATAACGCAAAGCCACGCATCCCCATACCTCTTAAACTAAAGGCTGTGAAATAGTAAGCCTGCACTGCTAGAAATTTTTGCACAATGCGAAAATATGTTTGTTTTGAAATTAGGGACATAATGTTTGTCCCTTCACTAAAAGTTTTACACTTTTCATAAGTTTTCAGTTTTTTTAGTTTCCGATACTACCGCTAGGTTAAAGTCTAACATGAAAACAAAACTTTTTGTGGCGCCGCCATCTGTGGAGGAAAAAATAAATTAACAAATCTTTGACTGACGAAAATTACTACCCATGATCTCGAATTAACATTTAAGAATGTTTTATTAAACTATTCCCCTTCTTTCGTTTTACCAATTGATTGTGCTTTCTGAGTATTCTCTACGACTACCTAATAAACGTGGGGTTTTAATTACTTATATATTATATTGTACTATACTTATATATTTAAAATCGCCATGAATACAAGGGGTAATCAATAAAAGTCGTGCAATAACCAGTGAACTCGCACAAGTCTTGAGGGTCTCCGGGGTTGAGTGGTTACGTTCCTTGACTACGCGGGTTCTAATCCCGGCGTGCGCAAGTAAATTTTTTGATTAAATTGTGTCATTTCACAATTTGTTCATGGCTTTAGCCAGGTACTCCCCCACCTTCCTTCTTCCATCTCCTTCCCCTCCTCAATACCTTCAGCCTCACAGCATACCCCAATTGGAGATGCCATAGTCTCACTTGCTCCAGACAGTTTGGAGTGGTTGGGACTCTTGTGTAGTATCACATAAAAAAAAATCTAACCTTATGTACTTTCAAATGTATTTCTTTATATCCAACAACTATTTTAAGTATTTATGAATATTATACAAATATTATTGAATAAGTTAATGATAAAATTAAAATAAATATTTGTAAACTTGCCTGTTTCAACACAGGCTTATCCGTAGAGAGAAAGGCACAGTAAAAAAATGTAAAAAGTGAACAAATTTTGAATAAATGTACTAATAAATAATAAATAATATTGTCATCAAATTAAAATATGTTGATCGAATCTAAGTTTTGAAAAATTCTGACAGTTTGAATAAAAAAATCCGTCAAAATCGTAGTATTGCTCGTAGAGCACACCCCTGATTTTTTAAATTTAAAATAAAATTTTCGTCGTCAATTAACATAAGATCTCTCGACTCCTGGGCCCCAGACAGGCCTAATTAAATTGACTAACTGTTCAATAAAGAACTCCGATATTTGAGAAGGATTGATCAATGTTACCAGAAGTAAGGAAAATTTTACCTGACTTCGGGCATACGGAAACGCCCACAGCACACTTGTATCGGTTTATCTCTTCGGTGATTTGAAAACAATTGTATATAATTAATACTTCAATTAACAAATATATATATACCAGCAGTATGTAGGTACTTATAATAACATATGTCCCGTATAAGATAAAATCTTGATTAAAAATCGATTAAAAAGAAATCAGATGTACCTAAAAGCAATGTTATATTTGGCTACCAAATAATGAGAGGTTCCGTTTACTTTCATAACGTATGGTTGATTATATAAAAAATATAGGTGGTAGGTAGCTCACTTATGAAAAATAATCAACGGGCGATTTACATTAGGCACGTATATACATACATACGGCGGCACGAAAGTAACGCGTATCAATAATAAATTATTACAAAATGAATTTATGGTCAAGCTTTATAGCGTTAAGGGACAGCACTCAAAAATGGCCCTAAACGTATTTTTTTTTAATTTAATATAAATACATATAAAATATTTAATAGCACAGATATATATTAATAGCTAATTACAAAAAAATATAGAATTTATTTAACAAAAACA
This sequence comes from Halesus radiatus, assembly GCA_022606495.2. Taxonomy (NCBI): domain Eukaryota; kingdom Metazoa; phylum Arthropoda; class Insecta; order Trichoptera; family Limnephilidae; genus Halesus; species Halesus radiatus. Next base: position 18,068 of record JAHDVE020009758.1, on the reverse strand, counting down.
CCCAACTAAACTAACCTACTCAATAGAGAAAGATTTTAAAAGAAACAAAATAAAAATACATCAAGTCTTGTAATATAGGCACAATTTATTTTGTTGTACTACAAAATACAAGAGTAAAAGTACATGATAATAGAAATGCAACAATAAGGCGCATACAAGACGTAAACATAACACAATTTCAGTCATATTTCGAAATACATGTCTTTGTATACTGCTAACTCAAGCAATACTACGAATGATTTATCTGTAAATTAAATACGGGTGCTAGGAAATTTTACAAATATTCAAAAGACAAAAATTCTCATGCTGTGATCTTTTAAATTCTATAAAATGCATCCCAAAATGTCTGAAAATAGGTGCAGTTTGAAAACCAGTGAAAGCAATTTTGGAATTTTTATCTGAAATTCCAGTACGTATTTCATATAGAATTTAAAAGATTACAGTTTGAGGATTATTATCTTTTGAAACCTTATGAATTTTCCTAATCACCCGTATAAAATTTATAGATAAATGATTCGTAGTATTTCTTGAGTTAGCAGAATACAAAGTGATGCAATGATGGAGGACTTAGCTAGCAGGGGATTGAACCCGCGACGCCTGGGCGGGAACCCGATCCATTTGTCCACTCGGCTACTGGCCGGTCGTTAGTAATAATAATAATATTATTGATTTATTGGAAACACACACTATTTAACAATAACATTTAAGAAAGCTTTGACTGCCCAACTAGGAACAAATCCCGTTTTAGGACAATCGTTATCTGTTTAGTTTAATTAATTATCTTCTACTTAGCAGTCGATCAGTTTGATAGTTCGCTTGACTCGACGAATGACAGAATAAATTCAGCATGAATAACTTCCCAGTGGATGGAACTCCGCACAGATTACTGCGCTTCATTTGCATTCATACGTCGTCTCATATTTTGGTAGTACCGACTCTTGTCTTGACCTGACTCAAGGGATGTTGTCAATTTGATTGTGATGTCTTCCTGTGACATTCCTTACATTTTCTTTCATTTGCTCGCGCGTAATTATCCATGTAACCTAGTCTAATGAATCTCAATTTACTATATTATGAGGTGTGTGAATTTTGATATGCCGTAGAGTGTAGAGTCATTTAACTTTCGGGTATGATTACTAAGTATGTAATTTTTAACTACGAATAAGAAAAAAACCGCTTTATAATGCTATATAAGTGTTACCTGTGGATATACCTACTAGTTCACTAACATACATACCACAAGACAGACGCGTTGGAAACTAATCCGTAATATTTAGTTTTGTTGTTCAATTCAATTTTCCATTTGAATAGAAGTTAGAGTACGAAATTTGCACTTTAAAAAAGATGAAAAATCATTAAAATGTGTGAATTGATTATTTATACATATAAAAGTGAAGATCTATCAATTTTTTTCAGTTTGTAGTGAATAATGATAACGATATTATCTTTATTTGATACCCATTTTCTTCAGTTTGAAGTGAATTTATGCTAAGGATATTATCTTTACATGAAAACATTTTTTTTCAGTTTGTAGTGAATAATGATAACGATATTATCTTTATTTGATACCCATTTTCTTCAGTTTGAAGTGAATTTATGCTAAGGATATTATCTTTACATGATAACAATTTTCTTCAGTTTGAAGTTAATAAAGCGAAGGATATTATCTTTACTTGATATCAATTTTCTTCAGTTTGAAGTGGATAAAGCGAAGAACGTAATCTTTACTTGATATCAACTTTCTTCGGTTATTTAATAAAGCGAAGGATATTATCTTTACTTGATATCAATTTTCTTCAGTTTGAAGTGAATAAAGCGAAGAACGTAATCTTTACTTGATATCAATTTTCTTCAGTTTGAAGTGAATAAAGCGAAGAACGTAATCTTTACTTGATATCAACTTTCTTCGGTTATTTAATAAAGCGAAGGATATTATCTTTACTTGATATCAATTTTCTTCAGTTTGAAGTGAATAAAGCGAAGAACGTAATCTTTACTTGATATCAATTTTCTTCAGTTTGAAGTGAATAAAGCGAAGAACGTAATCTTTACTTGATATCAACTTTCTTCGGTTATTTAATAAAGCGAAGGATATCATTGTTTGATACCAGTTTTCTTCAGTGTGAAGTGTAAAACGGGAAGAAATCATTGTTTTTTCAAATAAAGTTTTCTCACATGGCAGCAAAATTAAAAGTGTAGGAATAAATAAATAAATTCATTACTAAAATGTCTATCTACATAAAAATGTTATAAAACAAAAAAAAGGAAATGCAATAAAACAATGGTTTGCTTAGCAAAGGCACAAACCTACAACATAATCAATATATGTTTTATTATAATTTGTGTGTGCGTTTCAATCACTTATGCGTCTCGTTATCCGAGGCAATTGTTCGGCGAAGATCCCCCGAGCGACCATTATGGCGCTAGAGCGACTGAGTCAACTGAAAGATCGCCGCTCCTGGTTCAGGGTCCTTACATCACCTCGACCGTCAGCGACGTCATTATGAACATCATCGGACTGTCTCGGGCGACGAACTATAGACCAAAGGATTCGTCGGATTTATTCGACTTCTTGAGGGAAAATTATCCTGAACCAGGTAAATAAAATTAGAATTTAATAAATAAATGTTGATAAAATTGCTGCCTGATTGTTGATATGATTATACGTATTACAGGCAGGGATGTACTTTATTTCAAATAAATGGGTATTTTCCATTTTCCATTTAAAATGGTTTTTACCTTTTCATCGATTTTCATTTTAAATATTTTTCTCAATGCATTTTTGCAAAATTCATCCTACTACCTCAACTCTTTTTTTTCATAGGCCCCCCTATATCAGTCAAGCCTTTCGACTTTATGAAAGGACGACCGGATAGTCAAACCTTTCGACGCCATGGCTTTTTTAGTATTGGGCCGTCCGCTCGTGTGGAAGGCCTATTATCCTCGCTAAGAGATATTTCCTTCTGTCAAGTTGCTCCCTGGCAAAATAAGTGATACCATTACAAAAAAAAATACTGATATAGGGGGCCATAGGCGCTATAATATTAAATTATCGATGGTATTATTATATTAGATTCATTAAAAATGACATTATTTCAATAATTAATAAATTAATTAAAAATTACTTTAAATGTTTTTTTTAGATACATAATACAATATTTCACTTAAATTCAAGAAAGTTTTAACCCATTTCCATTTTGCATTTCAAATGGTTTTGGGTAGCCATTTTGCACATCTCTGATTACAGGGTAACTGGATACAACAGAACATGACAAAATAATAGGTTAGGTTAGGTTAGTTTAGGTTATGTTCGTTTTTTCATTTTATTCGCTTTTCTTCGAAAAATGAGTGAGGCAAAAATGTTGCAAAAATGTGGCAAAAATGTTGCAAAAATGTTGCAAAAATGTTGAAAAACGGTGGATTGAAATATGTCGCTATCACCGAAATTTGAAAAAAAACGTATATGTATTTTGAAAATTTTTGTATATTAGAAAACAAATTTCTTAAAAAGTCATAGAAAAATGATGGATTGAAGAATGTTGGCATAAAATACTGGAATACGTAATTAAAAAACGTTTCCACATAGGATTGAAAATGTTTTCATATAAAATGATAGGATTTAAAAATGTTAAAACACAAAATGGATAATATGTAATGGACAGTGGCGTGCATTGCTCTATGACCAAAGTTAGGCTGTGTGTAGTTTTGCAACTTTGTCATTTATATATAATCTACCGCTGATTATTGAGACTACCTGAATAAATGAGCGTAAAAGTCATGGGAAAAAATACATTTCATCAGAAATTTTACGTATTTTTATACTCATTTTTTTCAAGTATCATTTTTCTTGGGGCACAGCTTTTTACGCCACGTAATGGATGTAAACTTCGTTATCATTGTTAAATTAGATTAGAATTTCCGATAGTTAAATACGTCAGGGGGAAGTTTTACAAAACGAACATTATTTAAAACATTTTTCCGTGTCGGGAATGGCGATAGTTGATAGATTGATGTCCGATAACTGACAACGACTAATGACATTGACATTAATTAAGAAATTTAAATAAAACAATGAATTCATTGGGCCGTTTTAACGTTCATTCATTCGTGACATGAGGGATTAGGACTGTGTTATTCACTATTGATTACCAAACCAAGTAAACGATGCCTGCACACAATTTTTTTTTGAAAAACAAAAAAAAATGGAGATTAAGATAAACAAATAAAAAATAAGTTGAAAATTTTTTTTTACCGGTTTCTGAGATTTTTCACAAGAGAAAGCAGTTTATCAGGAGCATTATTATATTTTTAATTAAATAAAGTTTACATTATGTCTCCATTACACTGATTTATTTACCATTTCTTTAAATTATATATGTAGTGTTGTCTCCCTCTTACACATAATACCTATCAATTGTTGGCTCCCTCTAATATTTCGTTATTTTATCTGTAGTACATACTGTCTCACTCTATTGTTTTCTGTTTTTTTTTGCTTTTTAATTTTATTAGTGTTACACTGTTAATGATTAATGCCCCCCCCCCCCTCCCTCCAAATCACCACTCCCTCTTCCCTCTACCCTCACCTAATGGTGACTAATTTTGTTTCTGTACTTGTTTAATTTAAGTTAGTTTTAAGAACGCTCGTCAATGGCACGGTTGTGTCGAAACCAGTAGCGAATTTATTAATCCAAAAATAGCAAAAGTACATGGTAAATTAAAACTTCCAAACAAAATGTCTAGAAATTGGTATATAGTGAATGCCGAAAAAATACAAGAAACTTTTTTTTTCTAGTTCAAGAAATTGTGCTGACTGAGTACACCTACGTAATTGTGGGCGCCGGCCCCGCCGGCTGCGTGCTGGCTTCCCGCCTCACCGAGGACCCCTCCGTGCGAGTCCTCCTACTCGAGGCTGGAGCCCCCGAGGGGCCCGTAGGGGCCGTGCCCGTGCTGGCCACGCAACTGCAGGGCTCTAACTACGACTGGGGGTACAGGATGGAGCGGGTGCCGGGGATATGCATGGGTTAGTTAGGATACAACAGTGTTCTTTGACAAGGCGGTTGATTAGCGACTCGGATAGTTGTTACTCTTGTGCGGTATTGAATTTTTTTCTTTAAAATTACAAACACAGGATTTTGGTACTTCCTAGGTGCAGAACTAATAATAACAATACTTGGGCGATTTATATAGCGCCGTTTTTGTGAAAAATCACCTCAAGGGCTAACTTACTAACTTACCAATGTTGATAATAAGAATAATCATAATACTTGGATAATTTACGCAACGCCATTTTCGTGAAAAGGCCAGGGGCATCAAACGCAGGGGAGTTTCATGCCCCTGGGAAGACAAACTTGGTTAGTTAATTTCCTAGGAGGAAATTTGGACATTATCCACATGACCTGTAGCGAGTTTAAACAAAAATTCCATATTTAATTTTAATAAGGAAATCCAAACCATTTATTAAATTTCAGTATTTTTTTTCTTATGTTAGTTTTCATAGATAAATTAATTTTCAAAGTTAAAAAATTTCAAAGCCCGCCAAAATGCTTCAAATCTATGGTCGGTCGGTTTGAGGTTAGAATATCAAATGTCAAAACAAGATGAGCTTTAACGTATATAATTTTATATTCTATTCAAAGTAAACCATAAATAAAGTAATAAAATTATGTAACTTTTGGAAACCTTTCGACAATTGGTTTGCCCATGAATATTCTTATTTCTTTCGTTGATAAAAGTTTTTTTTTTATATTGAACAACGATTATAGAGCTTGGTCACTCAAATTATGTTTATATTTCGCCAAAAAAAAAAAATAGATATTAAAAACGCAAAACAAAAGGGACAAATAAAAATTTCCACACAAATCCAAAAGCAGAATACGCGCCGACAAGTCCCGTAATAAAATAGCAACTGTAAAACTTTCATCTCAATACTTAAATTTTCTAATAAAACTGTGTTCATCTGAAGCGACCTGTCAGGTAAGTATGTTTTTATCTGTCTGTACATAATTAGTTAAAGAATAGGAAGTAATATTTATACAGCGCCCTTGAGGTGATTTTCACAAAAACGGCGCTATACAAATCATCCAATTATTATTATTATTAGATGTTCCGAATGCAATGGTACCAACATAGCACGGTGTTTCAATGAGATGGTTTTTTAAACCTTTATAAAACGATTTACATACTCGTACATTAAATATATAATAAAACTTGTATATTCTGAATCAGCGTTTGCCGTATTATATATGATATTTTTCTTTAAGCCGTAATATTTTTCACTGGAGTTCCTTATTATGATTTCGCTTTTACAATGCTTTGTTTTATGGTTAACTGCTTTTGCAAAATAAATAAGTAAAACATGGACTAAATTGAGGTATATTGGCAAGGCGGTGGATTTTGATCGGCGACTAGTTATACCGTGAATCAGTATATGCATTAGTATTGTCTTTTGCTATGGCTATACTAAACATGACTCATCATAAAGAAGGAAGAAACACCCCGAAAGTCAAACAACACTTGACAGTGAGAAATTTGAAACCCGCGTCCTCGACGCAAACATAATACCCAAAAGAAATTCCTTCCCATATACAATCATAATGCAGAGCAGACCCTAAGAAGATTTGGTTTATCAGGTATGGAAGACCAGCGGTGCAGTTGGCCCAGAGGCAGGGCCTTGGGAGGAACTTCAGTCATCAACTATCTGGTCTACACAAGGGGTAACAGAATCGATTGGGACAGAGTGGCTGGCCAAGGAAACCCCGGATGGTAAGAAGGCTTTAATACTTCTAAAACAATTTGATTTATTTTTTATTATTATAAATATTATTATTTTTTTAACACCATTTGATAATGTGGGCCCCCATTTTACAGTTTTATATGCAAATTATTTTCAGTTCTTCCATATAAGTTATTAAATTACATAAATAAGATATTACGTAAATAAGATATTACATAAACAAGATAATACAGAAATAAAAGCGATAATAAAAAATTAAGGCAATATATTGCAAGATACGGTTACATATCTTGTGTATTATATATACTGTTTTTTTTAAGATATATGATATGTGTAATATTGTCATTTTTGTTCTTTAATCCATTTTTTATTTATTTTGTATTTGTTTTCCTCGTATTTTGTACGGAGCGTAAGATTGTTAAATGCTTTTATTGGTTTGTATTTATGATGTCTTTGTCCAAAGCTAGTGCTTGTCATCGGATTTTTTTTATGTTTTGTGCGTACGTTGTCTCACTGTTCTATTTATGTTAGTTTATGTTTGTTGAAATTTGGTTTTTTGGTTAAAAATGTACATTAGCAGTGTTTTTAAATATATTTGGCGTATATCTAGTACATCAAACATGTTGAATATTTGGTCAGTTATTTTATGTTTTTTAGGTATTATCATTAAAACAGTTTTCTGTACGATTTCAATATACCCTATAGCCGAGTTTGTTGCTCCTCCTATATATTAAATGGTGTTTGTTTGTGCATAACGAGATATAAATTACAGGTCTTACAATGATGTCCTGCCGTACTTTCTGAAGTCAGAGAGAGCCGATTTGAAAGGTTTGGAGAATTCCCCTTATCACAACAGACATGGGTTGATGAGTGTTGAATACATCAGGCATAGGTAAGACAGTTTTGCGATTCATTTTCGCGCAATAAGAAACAAAGCTTTGTCTAAAGAAATAATTTAAATACTGATGACAATGTCACTCGTTTACCACAGAACTCCTTTGATGGACGCTTTTTTGCAAGCGAGCGTAGAGCTGGGCAACCAAATCGTCGACTACAATCAGGGAGACTTGGTTGGATTTTCTCCTCTGCAGACGCAGACCCTAAAAGGAAGAAGACACTCAGCGGCCCGAGCATTTCTGCATCCTTTTAAAACAAGGAAGAACCTTCACATCCTGACTCACACAAGAGTTACGAAAATCAATATTGACCAACGCTCAAAGACGGCGACTTCCGTGGAATATGTCCGCAACAGAATGCGATACAAAGTCAAAGCTAAGAAAGAAATCATAATCTGCGCTGGGGCTCTATCATCTCCGCAAATATTGATGCTGTCAGGAATTGGACCATCAGAACATCTCAGAGAACTGGGAATACCATTAGTGAAAGACTTGCCTGTTGGGCAAAACATGTATGACCACATGAGTCACTTAGGATTGGTCTTCCTAGTGAACCAGACAGGAATCGGACTTATAGAAAGCGAGGCTACCAGCGTAAGTAACGTTTTTCAGTGGGTGCGCGATGGCAGCGGAATTTTAACACTGGCAGCAGGCATTGAAGGAATCGGATACATAAAAACTAAAATCTCGGAAGAGTATCTCAACTACCCCGATATAGAGTTCCTGTTTCAGCCGGCTTCGATAACCTCGGAAAACTCTCAAACTATAAGAAAAAAAATACGAATAACCGACGAGTTTTTTAACGAAGTTTACGGAGACATTGTAGAGAAACCAAGCTTCAGCTTGGCTCCACTGTTATTACATCCAAAATCCAAGGGGTTTATCAGATTAAGAGATAAAAATCCGTATCACTGGCCAATGTTTTATTACGATTACTTCACAGATCGGAGAGACATGCTGACTCTTGTGGAGGCAATCAAATACGCAGTCAAATTATCACAAACTGAGGCATTCAAGAAGTATGGAGCGAGAGTCCACGACAAGCACTACCCTACCTGTAAAGAGTTTCATTTCGGCACTGATGAATACTGGGAATGCACCATCAGGACTATATCGGTTCCTTTGCAGCATCAAGTAGGAACGTGTAAGATGGGACCAGAATTCGACCCCGAAGCAATTGTGGACCACGAACTGAGGGTTCATGGGATAAAGAAGTTGAGAGTGGCTGACACGAGCATTATCCCATTCGCGTTATCAGCTCATACAAATGCGCCATCTGTAATGATCGGAGAGAAACTAGCCGATATGTTGAAGAAAGAATACCAATAGAAGGTAAGTCCTATAAAACACCAAAAATTTAGCAATTAACATTAGTAAAATTAGTTCGATGTATTTGGACGAGACACTTTATTTAGATATTCATAAGCAAATCACCAAAATGTATCAATTTTGACTGTATTAAATGGCAGTATCATCAATAGCATAATTATGAAACACCCTGTTTGATTGAATTTATGATAAAATTTGCTGTTCATTGCGGAAATTATAATCATTTGAGCACGCCAAAAAATTAAAAAAAAAAAACAAAAAAATGTTGATCAGCATTTCTTTCTGTATTTTTTAGAAACACAATCATTGCGCATAATAAGTTCTGAAGGTCGCCGAAATTAATATAAAAACGCAAATGACTTTGGACATACAGAAGTTTCTAGAATTTTGTATAAACATCTTTGTAAAGATAATTTAACCGTGACCCGAGGTAACAGAATCTTGCTCATTGACGTCAGCTCCGACGACCCAGAGCGAGAAACGGGTACGGAGAGACTTAAGAGATGGAAAACTACATTACGTTTCCGAACCGAGTTGAACTAACAAACTTTCTCAGACCTTTCATCGCAAGGGATAAAACATCACAAGCAGCAGATTACAAAGAAAGCCTCGACGAGAGCACTCTATTCAGAAAGTTGACAAATTTTCAACATAATAGAAGCGTTAGCACGAAAGTTAGATTTGCTTTTGTAAGTTTTAATCGAATTGCATCCAGAAACCACGTTGGTCTGTACAGGGTTAAGAAGATTCCAGAAACATACAGTGGAAAACATCGTAAAATTAAAATTAGAGATATTTGCAAGTGTGTCAGGTCGGTTTTCATCAAGATTAATAATTTATTAGAGCTGATCAAAACATTAAACTGTTCCAAATAATGTTTTTAATCAAACACAAAACCTAATCTACTACAGCTGCATTAGTGAATGGGTGGATTTTGTCCCGGCTTAAAAGTTGTAAAAAGCTCTTAGCAAGGATTTAACAATGGACAAAATTCCCTAAGGGCCACTATGACCCAGTTCAATATGCCATCGGATGCGCAAATCACCTTGGGACATCTAAATCGGGCCAAAGCGGGGCAACTTGGATCCGGAGCGCAGAATGTGTGAAGGGTAACGGAATTGTTGTACAGGGTAGTTTTGTTAGAAAGGCGACTCGCATACTCGCAGTGAGGTGGAGGGGGTTGTGTGACGGGTTGAGCGCGTGGGGTGAAATAATATCGAATCCAGAGGTACAGAACTAGAGGAAAAAGGATTAGTTAGATTATTTAATCTGCACTATGTTATATATTTTTTTTATTCTGTATAACAGACTGCGTTCATTTACTATACACACGAACAAAATAATAATGTATTTGAAATTATACGGGATGACAAAAATTAAAATACATATTTTGCATGTCTCTTGAAACCTTCAAGATTTGTGTAGAAAATATCAAGAGAGATGTTATTTAGCAGCACCATATCCCTTGTCATGCTGTGCTGAGCCAACACGTCTGTTTTACCATGTGGTATGCTTATCAGATCGTGGTGTTGCCTCTGACAGAAGTCATTTGGTACAAAGACCTTGTGGTATTCCAGGAGATATGGACTGTCTATCAAATTGTGTATAATAATCGTAGGAATCGCTCGTTAAATTGTTTAGGGTACGTCCTGATACATCCGGTATATTCCAGAGAAAAGAATCGATGCAAATTTAATAACGCCAGAAATCGACGTTTGATTGCTTTGCACCCTCATATAACCAGATATCTACTTTATAGAATTTTTTTACGCCAGATTACTTATCCAGCACAAGATTTATGCTTTTAACATTCTAAAAATTTGGAAGGATAGGTATAAACAAATGTTTTATTGTTATTTAAAGAATGATTAAATATATTTACAGTTTTAAAATTTTCATTCAATGGCACATTGTCTTGTCATGCTGTGTTAGAACATCTATTCTTCCGTGTGGTATCTTGAAAAAGTCGTGGCGACGACTACGGCTGAAGTTAAGTTAAGCACAAATGTATGTACCACCTACGTTTAAGATTGTATATCAATACCATAAAGACCGAATTTATTTCTAACTAAGTGTTAAAATACAACATTCCAGCTCGCCTACCAAATATTTGCTACATCACACCACCCCGCAAAACACCCGTTTGAACTTCTGCGCTCCGGGTAGACCGAAACCGCGCGCGTATATACGCGCCAAACCTCCCGTTCGGCTCGATAGCCGGGCGCGTGCGCACACCCGTCCCGCCGCCGGCCGCCATGTTGGACGCCGGACCAATCAGCGATGAGCGGGGAGGGGAGTGCAAAGAGAGCCAGGAAAACTTTATAATAATTGTAATTGATTACGGTCTAATTTCAAACGCACGTTTTCAGGTTGGCGATGCAACAAGCATAAACTATTCTAAATTCAAACCGTTAACGGTCCTCCGGTGGAATTCACGTAAAAGTATTGCGCAATATATAATTTAATCGAAGATTTAAGTTAAAGATCGCTAAGAGACAACTATGCCACCCTCGTAAATTATTCAATATACTTTTATTAATCCAATTTATTCGGCTAAGATATTCATTATAAGGTATTTAGATAATACATGGTGTCCGGAAACGCGTGGTACAAGCGGGAAACTGGTGAATCATCACATTTGGAGACAATTTAATGGCAAAACTTAATTAGCTTAAAGTTTAATTTGTAGAATTCCATTATACAGTTTGATAATGCCTTCGGAAGGCGAAACAGCTGTCACGCGTAATAATAATCACCTAGCACTTTTTTTTATAAATACACCGTTTTTTTTAAACTAAATAATATTATTTTTTTGTTTGTTTGACATTTCATTTTCGAATAGGGAAAGAAGGAATTTTTTTAAATACAATCGGTCGCTACTGAGCCAACTTCGGCTGTTAAAATGTGTCAAAGTGCAGGCCTGGATCTATAAGTTTTTTTTTACCATTCAGTTTATAAAAAAAATAAATAAACGATTTTTTTTTTAATGCTTACAGGTAGATCAAAAAATTATTTTTATTTATATGGAGATTCACCAGTTTCCCGCTTGTACCACTAGTTTCCGGAAACCGTGTCTAAATTAGAAATTAGAATATAGAAATCGAAATAATATTTATATCAGGGTAGAAGAAACGTATTTCAGATTTTTTGTGATTATTGCTTAAATTTTAGATTAATCCACACATTGCGCAATACTTTTAAATGAATTTCGTCGCTATTAAGAAGTACCGTTAAAAATTAAAAATGGCGTAGCTATAAAAGAGAAATTTTTCCATAATTATTGTAAATTTATTCAATATCGCATTTATTACTAAATTGAACTCGAAATAGCTTTGAAGGCTGTTTGTTATAAGATTGATTGCAATAGTAACGGTATTTGTGTTTCATAAAATCAGCAGAACCACAACCGAACAGATATATTACACGTGCGTAAAACTTGTACTGAATTTTTATAGTTACAAAATATGAAACTTTAAAATCTTAACTACAAAGCGGAAAATCAGTGTGGTGAAGCAACTAAAACTCTCGAGTGGTGTGGTTGGACTTTATGAAATTGTAAAAACTTTTTCTATTCGCGGAATTAATATCTCACCACATATATTTTCATCGTGAGCTATGAAGCTTTGATTTATCTATGGTTATTGAATTGTATTTTATGCGGAAACTTCACTGGTTTATGCAACACAATAAAAGTGAAATATGTCGAAAAGGTGTATAGAACTATTTGTTTTCCCGAATAAAGTAAAATAAAAATTTAAAAAATAGGCGAAATTAATAATCAGTAATAAATACTACATAAATATGTTCGAAAAAAACACGCAACATTTCCACATACATAATATGTAAAATATTAGTTATGTAAAACAAAGACAGCTGTCAAGTAATGCCCGCCGTGATAATAATAAATAATTTTTTAAATATTAATTATTTTTATTGAGATTTAACCTCATTGTAATATTTAATCACTGAAGAAAATAATATTAACACATCCTAAATGAAAGATGAAACCGGACAAAAGGACAGAAACTAAAAAGATTTCAGTCGAAACTGGGACCTGCCAATAATATGAGATTAAAAATGGAAAATAATATTCACAAATCTTGAATTTGAGATATGATATCGATGAAGATGACACAAATTGAACTGGTCTCATTAGCTAAGTCGGTTGAGGAGGCAGAGGACCTGGGTTCGAGTCCCAGATGCGACTGAAATCTTTTTAGTTTCTGTCCTTTTGTCCGGTTTCATCTTTCATTTAGGTTATGTTAATATTTTTTTCTTCAATGATTAAATAAATAAATGTTTATTCCGGTATGTGGGGAGGTTATAAAAATGGGGAGGTAATAAACTTGACGAAAATGGATGTCAAAATAGAGTCCTATTTTTTCATACGGAAACCATTAGGAAAAACGACCTGTACGAAATCTGTACGAAAGAGGGTGTCGTGTAACGCACTCATTAGTCGTATTCGTTGCCTCGTCCTTCTAGGAACATCAAATATTCAATATACTCAGGATGGATAGAATACCAAATCGAATAATATTTTCGTGCCAAGGAAATCGATGTCTAATTCTAGCTATATTAACTATAAATAAATCATTATCCACCTCTTGCACAATCGTTGAACTGAGGTAATACCCTTTTCTAATTTCATACCTACCTGAGTGTTCATAAATAATTATAAATACTACATCAAAACGCCGATTAACCGTGATCCTTTGCGAGAAACTAATATGATGTTGATTACAGTGTGAGTTAAGTGTTGCAAAGTTGCAAAATACGATTGCAAATTCGTATTCATGATGGATAAAATGAATTTAATATATATATTTTTATTATTATGTACTTATTACTATTTACTTGTGTATTATTATATACTTATTACTATTTACTGATTATTATATACTTATTATTATTATTTAATGAATATTATCAAATTTAAAAAAAAATATTTACTAATTTTTATTCATGTATTATTATTTACTTATTATTATTTACTGATTACTATTAAATTGTAAAACCGCTCATCTCAACACAGGATTGTCCTAGTAAGATGAGTGGCTAATGTTTTTGTTTTCATAATTAAATTTAAGAATAAACATATATATTTTTTTTAAATAATGTTTTATTGAGTACTTATATTATATCGAGTATCTTTAGTGTAACTAAATAAAAAAAACTTTGATTAACAGTGTTTTGAATTGTCCGGGCTTGAGGGCCTCCCAATTGCCAGTGAAAATCGGTGTTTTACTGTACTATTATTATTATTTAATCAACTCGGTGTTAAAAACATCTAAGAGATTACTTAAGCATCTAAGGCGATTAAAAATTAACACACTTTTTGCATTATATAAAGGTGGATGCCTCTAGCGGATAAAACCTAAAACATGTTACACGTAGTCAGTGGCAAGGATAGTGATAAATGCTAACTAAATCACTGTTCTGAGAAACTGAACCGCCCACACGCACTAAATTATGTAAGCGATTTAGTGAACTCTTTTGTAAGTAAAATTTGAATGCGTGTGTCCAAACAGCATGACAATAGCCCCCACCTAACTACAAGGATGCGCGCGCGCCGTACTTAAGCCTCCGCAATCATAATTTCTATGTACATAATACAAACTTCCCTTGAAAAATTAAAGTTTAATGCATTTAAAAAAATTATATTTTTTAAGATATCTAGTTGAAAATTTAATTACATATATCCCTCGATAAAAAAACTGTAAAGTTCACTCCGAAAGATAGAAATAACACGTTTGATTCTGTTTTTTAACTTGGTCACAGGTATAAAAAAAAAATCAGTGTTTCTTTAAAGAAAGAAACACTGATTTTTTCTTCTTTTGATTGTATTCTAAATACGTAGTTTTATTAAATATTTAAAAAAAAAATCTTACGCCCTACGCATTAATTATATTAGCGCGCTCCCTCTCTCTTCCGTATTAACATATCTTATTTTCAAACAATGTTCAGTTTCCACTCGGAGGGTATTGCTAGGTCCTAAACTAAAAAATAAAAATCTCCCTTCTAATTCAGTCAACTAAATTGCTACTTAACGGTAATTTACTACTTGGTCTACCGGCGGACAGTGACTTAAAATGAACTTTTTTTTTTTTATTTTTTTTTATTTAATATAATAATTTTTTTTACAGAGAGTATATAAAAATAAGACATGATTCATATAGTGTAACAAAAAATATAATGTAGCTATTCCTCACCATAAAGAAACAAGGTTCTTGTGTTTGGTGAGTGATTATCGCTTAATTAATCAAATCATAACTTAAAATATTGTTGTACAATAGCAGGAAAATATGAATTTGTCGTGTAAATTTTGTAATTTATCACTAGTAATAGTATTAAAGAAAATGAAAAGAAAGTAGAAGAAAAGAAGAGAATCTAATAATAATAAAAATTAAAAAAAAAAAAAAAATTTAAATTGTTAGAGTAGTTTGAGGTAATTTTTTAATCTATGTTGAAATTCATGGATATTTTCTATAATTTTAAGATCAGATGGCAGATTGTTAAAAAAAGTTATTCCTAGATATAGGTATGTGTTTTGCGTATGCTTAGTATTGAATGGCGGGATTTTAATGTTTTGTTGATACCTTGCGGATATATTAAATTGTAATTTATTTAACGTTTTTTCTTTAAAGATTTGAATAATTGCATATTTTTTATAAATTTTATCTACTGTAGGTACATTGAATATTGTAAAAAGCTTTTCAGTGGAAAATGATGATGGTTTTTTTAAAATTACCTTTATTATCAATCTTTGAATTATTTTAAGTGGACTTAAAATATTATCATATGTTCCCCCAGCCAATAATTCCATATTGTAAAATAGACTGAACAATTGCATAGTACACTCTTTTTAGGTTTTCTAGTCTAAGAATATTTCTTAGTCTTATAAATATATATATACATTTTCTAATTCGTTTAACAAGTTCACAAATATGTGTTTTCCATTTAAAATGCTGGTCTATATATACACCAAGGTATTTAATTTTGTATTAAAATGGACAATTTAGTTACCACTTATCACTGTTCTTGTTTACTGGCTGCGTGTGACATAGCCATAACACGGCGTGTATTGGAGAAGCATAGCGGCGGAATTGAAGGTTAACACAAGAGCACTATTGTAAGAACGAACACCCGGAGAACAGAAGTTTCAAAGATCAAATTCTGGTGTGTTTTTCTAGTACCTAGATACGAATTTATGATTGGTCGATTATTAAGTGGGAGGGGAACGTCGGAGAAGGATTATTTATTAATTAGAAATAATGATAACATTATTACGCAAAACGATAAACATGATGTTTTTAAATAGAAAAATAAATATATCTTTTTTTTATCATTGAAGATAATATTAATAAATATTAAAATGAAACGTGAAACCGAAAAAACAGAAAAAAATATATATTGATAGCAACTGAGACTCAAACCCAGGACCTCATGGTCGGTTCGGGACCTTGCGCTCTAATCCACTGAGCTATAGGCTACCCCAATCCGTTACGTCATTTTCATCAATATCATATTTGGAATTCTAAGAATCGTTAATATCATCTTCAATTAATTCCCATATATTTTTGGCTGCTACCTTTTTATCATGACTACAAGATTCTACCGGAATTATTTTTTCTAATCTTTAGACAGTGTCTCTGATATACCTATCCATTTTTATTTATATGGGAGATCTGTTGACTATTCTACAAGTCTAGAATTAATATCCAATTTTGGAATAACTTATTGAAGCTTATAAAACTCATTGTAATATGTTTTTAATCATTGAAATCTGTGTCTTTTCGGTGTCATGTTTCATTTTGAAAGTTAATATTTTATTTAATCATTAAAAATATATTACAATGACGTATATAAACTTCAATAAGTTATACCAAAATTGAAGAAAAATAATTATTAGATATTTTTAAAATTTACGTTTATAAAAATCAAATCAAAAATATGAAAATATTCGGACCGTCCTACGTACGTTTTACAAAATATTTTAAAATGAAAATGCTTCATTCTTTCATAAACGCTAATTTTTTTAATAAGAATTACAAAACTTTGGGTAAGTTATTTTTCAAAAACGTACCGGGAAAGGATTACAATTATTTTTGTCCACTTATTATTACCACTTACTTATAAACTTTTATGTTTTTTTTTTCTGATTTTATTTTGATAAATCCAAAGCCAATCTAAATAAAAAAAATATATATATATATAATAAACACTTTAATCTTTTAAAAAATATGTTTATCGTATTGCACAATAATAGTATCATTATTTCGAATTAATAAACAATCCCTCCCGACGTCTCCCCCCCCCCCTTAACAGTGTTTCAATATCATTTTATATGCAAACACTCGCAAAAGCTCAGATTAAAGACAAAATGGAAAATACTGCATCGATTTCAAAAAGACTTAGAACTGGATGAGTATAGATTTAGATACTTTTCAAAAATGGGTAAAGCAAATTGAAGGCACCAAGAAAAAGTGGATCGAGAGTTCTTATAATTATGTGTGTGTCGTAGGGGAATGATTGAGCCCTTTTTGTATAGTGGTCGGGTGCAAATAAAACCCAGCTTATCCTCCTCTGGAGGCTTTGGCAATGGAAGCCTTTTATTAAACATTTCCTGGGAGGAAAAGCGAGGGATCGATAAGAAGAAAAATAAGAAAATGTACATCACAACGGTGGATCGCGTATCAAATTATTATACAGAAATAAAAGATATTGTGCCAAATGGTATACACAGTTACACACTAGGTAAGCCTAGGTAATGCCTACATTATCCCCGGAGATTCTTTTGTGAATATTAGTTTGTAGACGTGACTGCTGTTTCGCCTACCGAAAGTATTGTCAAAGCGTTGTGATATTTGGGCACTGCCGAATAATATAAGAGTTTTTGTTAGCGCCCTTATACAATTTACGAGGGAATGAGTAGGTTTCCTTGAATAAATACCCTCTGATTGAATATGTTCATATTATAGTGCTCAGTGGCGTGCAGTGCTCTGTGATCAAATGTAGGCTGGGTGTAATTTTTCAAGTTCAGGCATGAATTACGTCTAGGAATTTTCACAGACATCGAATATTCCTTTATAATTAGGTTCAATTAACAT